>WWET01000130.1:389159-401814 GCA_011038615.1 Limnodynastes dumerilii | reverse complement strand
TATAGATATATAGATACAGCTAGATAGAGACAGAGGCAGTGTCGGATCCCTGGTGGCTTTATGCTCAGGTTTATTATAAATAACACTTGGTTGCTATTCATAGTGAGTTCACACTTGTGAACAACAGTGAAAAGTAAATCCTTAATGTGTTGTCTCAGAAGCCCAGTGGGAGGAATTCAGTGCATTGCATTAGCCAAAGGGTGATTCATCACCTAAAACTTTCTTGGAATAGTAACTGCAAATCCCAGTGTGAAGCTATGGAAATAGAGCTTTAGTATTACTTCACACCATGAGATATAATGCTCTTAGACCACACTGTATTTCACATGGAACCATATTAGATGACTCTGTTAAAGACAAAGCATCTGGGACCTGGCTGGTGCCACCTCTAAGACCGATATGATAAAAGCAGAGAGCTGAGAATGTATGTCAGTAAACACAGCTAGACAACGCTCCAAAGACTTATTAGACTTGGCATCTGCCATTGTAGGACATCCAGTGAGACACAGAGAAGGCCCGTGAGATAAACAATGATATGAAAGTCAAATGATGCAAGCTGGCAGTGTAGCACATTTGCCTTTACAATCTTTATGAAACTGCAGATTACCTAAGGTTCTATAGGCAAATAAAATATATACTTCAGTGAGCACTGGACATATCCTGTCCTGATCACTGCCCACATTTGCTATCTGGCTGCATCCTGATGTAGGAACCAAATGATCATAACAGTTTAGTTTATACTGAAAATCTCATAGGAAAGGCTTAATCTCATATGAAATACCAATAACTGCTCCAACCCACAGAATAGCTGTTCTGTAAAGTTATATTAACCCAGCAAGATTTTCTCCATCTACAAAAAACACTGAGAATATTTCCTCTTAACAAATTTGTCTGAAATAGCTTGTCAGGAGCAAATGAGCTACCCTGGCTTCCTAGTCACCATGGTCATTATAAATGACAAAGAGATCTCCAATAACTCATTCTTCACTAGAATGTGTGTATTATAGTCTTATAAGACTCTAAACTAGTGTATAGTAAAAATTCAAGAGTGGACATATAGCCCTAAAAAGTTTGAAAGTAATATGAAGTGTGTAGATGGACAACAGAATAATAGGCAGTTTAAAAGAAAACAAAATAACAAAACAAAACATCAAACCCCATCCCCTCTGTATCTAAGACCTCTAGAGCATCTTAGTGATACAAAACAGAGAGTATCCTAGAGTATAATACAGACTAAGGTGCGCTTGGTATCACCAGACCATATTCCAGCTGTTAGAGGTGGTTCTGTTATCCAACTCTGCTCTTCTGTTCCCTCTGGTCTGAGGGCCTATTTGATGGATGTGCTGTAACACCCATGTGTACAAAACTTTTCTACCTTAATAGAGAACATAGCTGGGACTACAAAGCTTTTCCAACTATTGTGGATGAATGATTAGTAGCCTAGGGAATCACTGTTACTACTTTGCTATAATTTTGGCACTGGTGACACATGATACATGTAGCCTATTAGTGACTGCCATAACATACCGAGAGTATTCTTATGACCACCACACTCCAAACTATTTGCAGTAGAGAAACAACAATAGCATTTGTTGTAACTTGTTTATCCAACTTGTTGTTACAAGTTCCCCTTTTTATTTTTTATTGTCCTGCTCTGAATGTTCAAGTTCAAGTTCAATGGCCCGGAATCACACTTATACGTCCGTATTTAACCGATAGTTGCTACTGCACATGCGTAGCAGCTTTTACGTAATCTACGTATCGTTTGTTACATAGATTGCGTATATGCGGTCTTAAAGACTGCATATACGCAACGAAACGATACGTAGATGCGCAGTAGCAGTAGCAACTATTGGTTAAATACAGATGTATAAGCAAAACGTCCGGTAGTGTGAATCCGGGCCAATATTCCAAAGTTTGAAAATTAAAGAATATAAAGCAAACCATGTTTCTGACATTGTATTCTATAATAAAACTCAAAGTTATTTGACAATATCTATCTTAACATATAAAGTACTATAGTCCACCAACTATGCCCCAAAGTGTATGAAGTTATGTCCAACTCCTGTTTCTTTCTTATCACTGTTTCTGTGAATTACAGAGCATTGCTGTCTAGACAACTATTCACTTCAGCTGACAGGGGATGTTGTCCTCGCCCACCCCTATTTCTTAATTGATCTTTTTATGACACCTCTGATTGAACAAATATATAAACGCACATCTTTATTGTTACTGCTCTTCCTCTATCTGTTGGAGTACTACAAGGTTCAGTGTTAGGTCCAATGCTCCTATCGATCTGTACCACTTTTCTTGGACAGCTAATAAAGTCAATTGGATTTCAGTATCATCTCTATGCAAAAGATCTACCGATCCACTCCTGAATCGCTCCACAAACTGAGGACCGGATCCACATTTAATACTGTCAGGTGATTTACGCACGCATGCGTCCTCCAGATGTCACGCTAGGATTACTAGGATACTTTGTTCCGTCCGAGACCATTTCCGTGGAAATGGGCTGTGCTTCCCTTCCGCCGCTAAAGCGGACGGGGGGAAGCATGTAAAGTGTACAGTGTGGGAGGGGGCTCCCACACTGTAGCGGATCAGCGGTCGTTCGGACTGCTGATCCACACACCGCATTTAAGGCAGGCTTATGGCAGTGTAAAGCCATAAAGCATGCACGACAGAGGGGAGTGACAGGGCGTGTGCACTCCCCTCGGTCTCGCGTAATTTCAGACCCCCACGTGCACGGAAAGCAAGCGGGGGTCTGAATCCGGTCCTGAGTTACTAAATACCTCTCTGCATTTCATCTTGGTTCTCAAAGTTAATCGATCAAAAACTGAACTAATAATAGTTCCATCTGCCAATAAAAGCCACCCACTTTTTCATTCTGTTGAAAACACTGATATAATCGTCATAAAACTCAATATTTAGGTTGACTTGAGTTTTACCATGACTTTGAACTGTCCTTTGTTCGCCGCATACAATCTGTTTCTAAACCCTGTTACATATATCTTTAAACTTTTCTAGAATACAAAATTATCTCACAAAAGACACTGCAAAAATTCTCATTTATGCATTATCCTTTTCCCGATTTATTATTGCAATGCTCTCCTTATTGGACTCCAACATTATAAATTTACCCCCCTACAGTCTATATTGCATACAGCGGCTAGAGTTATTTTCCTTGCAAAACGCCATTCTACAGCTGTTCCACACTTCTCCCTGGTTGTACCTGACCTGAGCTTTCAAGCAATCGCTTACCAAATTCCTCAACTTCCTTCTTAACATTTGTCTACCCTATATATCATAACAAATGTATTTATCACTTGCCCTGATGTATCAATCCCCAATGTCTAATAGGGTGTAAGCTTGTGATCAGGGCCCTCTTACCTACCTAGTCTGACTGTTACCACCCAGTGTTGTTATAATGATTACTAAAATTGTAAAGCGCTATGAAATCTAATGGCGCTATATAAAATCCTGATAAATAAATGCAGTTCTTATATTGAGAACAGACTTAAATGAGAGGTCAAGTACTTCTCCCAACCTCGGAATAAAATCATCAAGCACCACTAGACATGCCATACATGGAATAGCTAATCCATGAATAAAATCTGCATGCCAATGTGTAAGGGATAAAGTAAAGTCATTAAAGTTTGTTATCTTAACTTGAATCCCTGTTTACTGAACTGTTGCTTAGTAAAAGTCATTTTATTCTTCTTTATTAACCAAATTATGAAGATATCCCTAAATCTGCTCTGTATATGAAACACAGCACTGATGGTTCCAAGTTAAGCAAATCTTAATTGTGAAGTACTCTATTTTGAGCTATATAATATTACTGTCATTCCTGCTTAAAGTAAGGCCCCTTATTCTCTTTAATAATCCTAGTGCAGTCTGGTGTTTCTGTAAAATTAGTTTTTTGAGGTCATGGACTTAAATAAAACTGGTAACAATTTCAGGGTCTTTTTGTTTACAGATGAAACCACAGACATTACAAAACATTTAAGTGGTTCTTCAGAGATTAAAAAGCCGTGGTCCTGTCTAATTTGATAAATATCTGCTTTAGTGGTCGAAGTGGCAATATTAGAAGTAAATGGAGATTTCTAGCTTTTCTATTAAATCAGTGGGAGAAGTGATGGTATAGCATACCTCCGTATACCCCCTCACTTCAAGCCCTGATCTGCTTACAATATGTATCTGCATATACTATGAACACAAAACAAAACACCAGTGTTTTTAAGGCTGCTCTATCGTTTGGTGGGTTTTTGTGGCATTTGTCTATATCTGATTGGATTACATCTGTACACCCGCACTACAGATAAGCTGTTTTAAGCTTAGTTTATCCAGGCTTGTGATGTTTTGTGGTCAGTGTTGATTGCTGTTTTCATGATTGTTTTGATTGAAAAATAAGAAATATGCTGTCTCTTTGGAAAGTATTTGTGTTATCTCTTGTAAAAGTGGTGTTTACCATTTAGGACTAATATGGCAACAAATAAAATGTATTTCAGAAACGTTACTTTTTCTTAGTGGTAATTTGCAGACGAGAACAGATATTTAGATCGATAGATGTGTATGTTATTGTGCAGCTTTTAATAAAGCAGTTTACTTTTATTGCCAAGTAATAAACTTTAATAAGCAAAGAGAGCATCCTGTTACTCTGCTTTTTGGAGAGAGAACAATTTCCAATTGGTAATGTTTAAACAACTTCACAATGCTTCAGGATGGTGTAAAACAGGGGTCCTCAAACCTTTTAAACAGGGGGCCAGTTCACTGTCCCTCAGACCGTTGGAGGGCCGGACTATAGTAAAAACAAAAACAATGAACAAATTCCTATGCATACTGCATATATCTTATTTTAAAGTGAAGAAACAAAACAGGAGCAAATACAATATTTAAAATGAAGTAAAGTTAAATCAACACATATACCATGTATTTCAATGGGAACTCCCCCATCATGTGTCCTGTCCCCCCAGCATCCCCCCATCATGTGTCCTGTTCCCCCAGCATATGTCCTGTCCCCTCTGTGCCCCTTTGTGTGCATATATATCTGTTCTGTGCCCCTTTGTGTGCATATATATCTGTTCTGTGCCCCTTTGTGTGCATATATATCTGTTCTGTGCCCCTTTGTGTGCATATATATCTGTTCTGTGCCCCTTTGTGTGCATATATATCTGTTCTGTGCCCCTTTGTGTGCATATATATCTGTTCTGTGCCCCTTTGTGTGCATATATATCTGTTCTGTGCCCCTTTGTGTGCATATATATCTGTTCTGTGCCCCTTTGTGTGCATATATATCTGTTCTGTGCCCCTTTGTGTGCATATATATCTGTTCTGTGCCCCTTTGTGTGCATATATATCTGTTCTGTGCCCCTTTGTGTGCATATATATCTGTTCTGTGCCCCTTTGTGTGCATATATATCTGTTCTGTGCCCCTTTGTGTGCATATATATCTGTTCTGTGCCCCTTTGTGTGCATATATATCTGTTCTGTGCCCCTTTGTGTGCATATATATCTGTTCTGTGCCCCTTTGTGTGCATATATATCTGTTCTGTGCCCCTTTGTGTGCATATATATCTGTTCTGTGCCCCTTTGTGTGCATATATATCTGTTCTGTGCCCCTTTGTGTGCATATATATCTGTTCTGTGCCCCTTTGTGTGCATATATATCTGTTCTATGCCCCTTTGTGTGCATATATATCTGTTCTGTGCCCCTTTGTGTCCATATATGTCTGTTCTGTGCCCCTTTGTGTCCATATAAATCTGTGCTGTGCCCCTTTACTGCTCCCCCTCTCCTTTCTTACTTAATGTTATGTTACTTACCTTTTAATACTCTGCTTTCTTCTCTTTCCTGTCCTCTTGATTCTTCTCTGACTGGCTCTGTCTTCAGCAACGCGGCGTCCTCTGCCGCTCTTCACGCTGGCCGTTTCTCCTCCTCACTATGACTGGGTGTGATGACGTCACACCCAGCAGACGCACAGAAAACCAGGAACCCCCCAGCCTGTTTAGCCAGGCGGGCCATATAAATGTCCTCCGCGGGCCGTAGTTTGAGGACCCTGGTGTAAAATGTAACAAGACATTCCAGTCACCAAACTGCTCAGACATAAGCTGCTATTTTACCTGTTTTCTAAAATGTTTCTGGGAGCAAGAAACAGAAAATAAGAAAATGGTTGTTCCCAACCAGCTGACCCCGTAAACATGCTGAAAATTATTACTGGCCAAACAGATATTGATTGATCAGATCCAATGGTAATGGTTTTTACATTAGACTTACAATTATAGGGCTGGATCCAGACCCTCGCACGCTTGCTTTCTGTACGTGCGGGGGTCTGACCAGCCAACAGAGAAGGGCAAGAGCATGCCCCCTGTCACTCCCCTTTCTTGTGCAGGCTTACGCTGCCATAAGCCTGTCTTAAGTCAATCGTGCGAATCAGCAGTCCATACTACCGCTGATACGCACAAGTGTAGGAACCCCCTCCCACACTTTACAATTAGCATGCTTCCCCCCACCCACTTTAGCGGTTAGAGGGGAAGCACTGCCCATGTCTTTGGAAATTGGCTCATACGGATCTAATTTCCTTACGATACTTGTTACACTAGTGTTACTACTACTACTACTGTAACACTAGCATAACATCTGGAGGCACATACGCCCTCCAGTCAAATGCACTTTAAAATGCATTTATGCACTTTGTGGGCATAAGTGGCCTGACTTTCTCAGGACTGGAACCGGCTCATAGTTTGGTTGGTTAGTATGGTTGTCATACAGAAAATAACATATTTATACCCCTTTTACATCACCACCAAATACCAGCAAAAACATGGGTATTTGGTGGTGATGTGAAACGTCCCTTTTTGTGTGACCAGGAAAAAGGAAGAGTTTTTCCCGGTTTTTGTTAAAAAAGTGAAGTCCTAAATATTTTGTGTAATGTCTTGTTTCCAGATACTTACCAAGCATGGCATAAAGTGACCAGATGCCTTAAATGTACCCATAAAGTGACCCAATTTGTCACTTTTTTGGGGAAACCCAGCTTTTCGCCCAGGACTTGACAATATTTCATATGTTACCTGAAAGGAGAAGGGTATTATATCTATACATGACATCTCCGATCCTTATACTCTTTTCAACAAATGAAAGAAAAATTTCAAATTCCTAACTCCCAATTTTACATGTATTTGCAGGCAAGACACTATGTTCTCTCTCTGACCCAAAACTCAAATCCACACATTACTATTGTTTCTTCAGTCCCAAAAATTTAAAACTTGATTTATATATAAACCCCTACTGGCAGTGGACGTCCAAAAGCTTTGGAGTTAGGGAGTGTAGGGGGTAGGGGTTATGCTCCCTAAACTTCCCATTCCAATCCTGTTTAACCATTTTGACGAAAGGACTCCTGCTTTGTCTACATTACTTAGTATATCCACTAAACCATGGCTAACGCTAATACTTACTATCGCCCGCAAGGCCATTCTCCGTCATTGGACATCTTCCTCCCCTCCTTCTCTTGCTGAAGTTAAACATGAATTGCAGGACATTATGTATATTGACAGGCAGGCCGCTTTCCCAGATGTCAAGGCAGGAGCACAACACTTTGCAACTAAATGGAAATACTACCTTGCTAGCTTGGGAAAGGATGGGGAGAAGGAGATTCTTAAAATCTCTGAAATGACTTCCTGAAACATTTATCGTTACTGTAATGCTTTGTTAACTTCGGAATAAGTCAAATTGATAGGAGGGGAGAAATTAATTCTTACACTCCCTCTTTGAAAATATTTAAGCAATCTACCCCCCTCCCTTGGATATTAATACGAGTCTAACAAATCAACCAGTAGTTATACACTTATTGTGTTGACCAAATCATAATTTCCTTACTGACCACCCCTCCCCCCTTTACCCTGTTAATTGTAAGATTTGTTTGCTGTTTCTTTCTGTTTATTTCCTAAGTGACCACACGTGATTTACACTTCTCACTAGGAATTTTGAACACAGATCTAAAAAGTATGCAAACATACAGATTCTATACTGATGTATTCTTCAATGTACAGATGTCTTTTTCTAATTGTTGCGATATATGTTTGACGATCTATATATGAGTCACCTGTTTGTAAGTTTTATTTAATAAAAATAAAACAATGTTAAAGTGAATTCCTGTTCATTTTTTTCAGCCAATAAGAGCTCCTCTTTAGCTGATTGACAGTTGCTTGCCAGGGCAGCCCCAGGACATTCATAGCACATGTGAAAGGGTCAGACCTGTGTATTTCCCGGGTTATAGGTGGACTTATAACGCATTTTTTTTACATGGCAATTCGCCCGTGAAAAAAAACGGGTTGAAAATCGAGTGGTGATGTGAAAGCAGTATTAGCCAAAAAAAAAAATAACTTTGACATTTCTCTGTTAATGTTCAAATTGTTCTAATTTCTATGAAGATGTGGGAGTGTTCATTTATTTTGCAGGTTTGTTGTTTTTTCACATCTGTTTTGGTAAGAATAACTGTCATTTTGCTTATTCTTAAGAACAAAGATGAATAAAGGTGACTTTTTATTGTGTATCACCTGAATATAGGTGGGTTTTAGGTTGCAAAGATTCTTTGTAGTCTTATGCTATACCAGTGCTCCTCAACCTTTTCTCACCCTCAACACACCTAAGCCTTTCCCAGAATTCCGCAACACACCTAAGCCCTTCCCAGAATTCTGTGGCACACCAACAGTAAAATATACAAAAAAAGCAGGAATTACTAAGTGCATACACAGAAATTACATTACATCTTCCAGTGCTTTTTCTCCTGTTGGAGGCATTGCACCGTGGCACACTTAGCAACATCCTGTGGCACATTGGTGTGCCATGGCACACTGGTTGAGGAGCACTGTGCTATACTATAGATTAGTAGCATTCAGAAATAGCAAGGCTGGGTATATCAGACCCACAGGAATGTTCTATACTAAGTGGTCTGTCGATAAGCTAAGTTTTCAATCCCAGGTTAAAGTTAGAGAGTTAAGAGTTAAGTTAAGAGTTTCTATCCTGTTTTTCCAGTCTTTATTATACAAATTTGTAAGACTTTTGATCCTGCCCTTTACCATTGTAGAGCTGCCAAAATGAAGAAGATGACGAGGAAAAAGAAAAAACATTTGAAGTAAGTGAGACTTTTTATTTTCTGTTCCTGGAAGGAGTATATAATTCATAAAAGCTTCTCTATAGTAATTTTTCATCCCTCATGCGATCTCAATAAGCTGACATGATTCCTTGTGCCATGCTAAACTATTAACTTTAATGCTTGATACACTAATATAGTAGGCATTTATTAATTATTTAGAGGTGTGAAGTAGAAGAAAGACGTCTTATTGCTCATCTGTTTACAGGAAAAGGAGATGGAAAAACAAAAGACCTTATATCAGCAGGCCCGTCTGCATGAGAGGGGGGCTGCTGAGATGGTGCTACAGATGATCAGTGCAAGTAAAGGTAATCACCCGCTTTTGTAAAGAAAGATGATTTTATATATATATATATATATATATATATATATATATTTATATATACACACACACTATGGAGTCTACCTGCAGATCATTTTCCCTTGAAGAAGCAAAGGAAACGCGCGACGAACACAATCCCAATTGCACCAGGACTGTGTATGCCACCAACTAGTGGAGCATTATTGACTTCGGTCCAGATCCAGAACAACACTTGTGTGCGAATTTACGCGTGGCGGACAAGTAAAATCGCGTTTTGGGAAGTACTGCGCATGTGCACGACAGATAATACGCTACATAGCGTAAATGTGAGCGTATGGGGCATTTACATCTTTGCTGCGTAAATTCGTATGTGTGGGCGTGCCAATTTTACGTGAGCCAAAAGTACGTCTAAAATACGCAATGTAGGCGGGGGTTTTCATTCAGATTGTACAGTATGGGTGTGCTTAGCTGCGTAAATACGTGTTACCCATCTGTATGTGTGCGGACGACAGCGGTTACTTGGGCAAAAGTTAAGGTAGGGTTTGGAAAGCGGAAATCGTTCAAAATACGTACATTCATGGGGAGTGTATAGAAGGCACGCACGCGAAAATACGATACAGGAGTAAACCGATTGCAAGCGGAGTTCTGGATCTACTCCATTGTATTCAAATGAGAGACGGAAGTCTCCAGCTCTAGCGATGACTCATTCACACAAGTTTCTCTCACAGGGTGTCATGTGACCTCCCCGGCTGCAGAGATCAGAGACCTTCTCCTGCTTCTCCCCAGCCAGGATCATAAGGTAAGATTTCTGTTTTTTTGTGGGTAGGACTTTGAATGCATTAACACTATCTATATACAAATTCCTGTGTATACCACTCACATTTAAGGCTGTCCATATTACACAAATCTGTTTTGTTATAATTATTAATTATTGGGGTGCCTGCTCATGAATTATACACACACACAAACACGCACACACACAATAAATAAATATATATATATATATATATATATATATATATATTCTCTTCATCTGATAACCTGATGCATGTAACCTCTATATATTAAATAAATATTAAAATATTATAATATTTGTTTCTTTAATATGCATACTTGTGCTGATGATTTCAGTATGTTGTTTGTCTATGCTGTTGACCTTATATTTCTAATATTGTGATACCCCTGAATGTGTGCATGGGGAAGACTGTCAAGTGCAGGCTTAGCGCGCGGGCTATTGCCTTAGTAGGCGCATGGATTGTGTTTGGGCAGCAAGGGCAGCGGTAGCAGTTGGTGTGAGGTGACCGGTACGAGGCGGTGTAGTGAGGTGTCCGGAGAAAGCGGTGTAGTGAGGTGTCCGGTGAATAGCTAGTTTGACAGAGAGCAGTGGAGTCGGTAATTTACAAGGTTGAGAGCCAGAGGGTGACTAGCGAAAAGTAGGAGGCAGCAGAGACGACAGCCGAGAGCCGGAGAGTGAATGCAGGAGTAGTGGAGATAGCGGGAGCTTGACGGAGAATCTGACAGGAGGGTGAGACGGAGATGACGAGTGCAGCTGAGGAACGGTGATGGAGAGATCGTGATTGACGGAGGTAGAGGCTGTGAGACGGAGACGGCAAGTGCAGCTGAGGAATGGTGATGGAGAGATCGTGATTGATGGAGGTAGAGGCTGTTAGGGTGAGATTGAGACAACGAAAGCAGCTGAGAACTGATAACGGAGAGGTTACTACTGACAGAGGGAGAGGCTGAAAGAGGGGAACAGCTGAGGGAAAAGTGCTGAAGAGATCGACAGAAAAACTAGTGTTGTGGAAGCAAAGCAGCAGGCATAAAAGTGCTGAGCAGCAGGAATAAAAGTGCTGAGAGTGATAATAGAGGGAGAGAGGAGGGAGACAGAGCAAACATTTGGGAACTGCAAACTTTAAGAGATAAGAGACTTTGAGTGAACTTTCTATTAACCGAGAAACATTGCGGTTGTATAGAAGTTAAAAAAAACTGTTTCATATGTAGTTTTAATCCAGTTTATAAGTGTGAATGTAAGGGGCTGATTAACAGAAACTTAGTTTCATTACTTACTTACAAGTTATTAACTGTAACATAAAAGCTAAGTGAAAATATTGCAACATTATAATAATTTAGGAATAGATTGAAGTAATTCTGTTGCTGACTTAATAGTTAGATAATCCTAAAAATTGTTGCAATTTATTTTGCAAATCTATAACGTAATTGTATTTGGTTTATGCATAATAATAGTAAATGGTAAATTTGCTGGAAACTGTCTAAAAATAGAACCTATTTAATTGAAACTGATAAGTTTGAATGTTAATCGAACAGAATATACTGCTAGTTTGGTATACTGAAATTTATTTGATATTTATACTGTTCTGAAATTAATTATATGTTCATTGCTAAAGAGAAACTGTGAAATTGAAAAGTTTTCAGCTCTTTTTTAAACAACAAACAGAAACAAAAATAGTAAATTGAAATTTCTACACGTAAAAGTTGTCAGTTGATTTCTTTTCCTTGAGGCATCTACACTCCGAACCCATATTCCACAATTTCTTACCTTCACCTCTCACTGTTTGGGAGTGGTACAATATGGTGTTTATCTCTTTCTAATACGCCTTGCATTTGTTTTTGTGTGTTTAACAGATGCAAAACTTTGCAATAAGACAATCTGATTATAGATGAAGTGTTTAGGATAGCTAGCCAAAATTGTATCTTGTTATAAGTTTTATTGATTTTTATTCTTACAGTAAAAGTATGTTTGAATAATACAGTTGAAAAAGAAATAAATTTACTTAACCTTTAATTTAAATGGAGGATATGTGCTGTAGTCTGTAATAAAATAAAAACTTACCACACATTTTAATTTTACATTTGTATTGTGAGCATAATAGAAAAGGGCAAGCCATTCACTTACATTGCAAAGTTATTTCCATGTTCTAGTGTTGTGCTTATTGAAAACTGGATATTAATGAAAATGCATAAAAGCATTGAACAGCCTGTGATCTGAGCGTATGGGTTAGCAGTAGCACAAAAAGTTCCTTTCCTTCTGATGTCTTTGGGCCTGATCCAGAGCTACGCCGATGCGCTGTGCTTACTAAAGCACAACGTATCGGCGTTCACTTACCCTGGCACTCCCCCTGTGCGGGCGTATGGCCCCTTCCTTATGCCGGCTGAAGGCTACCCTAACTTCAGCGGGCGTAAGGAA
>WWET01000130.1:373265-387490 GCA_011038615.1 Limnodynastes dumerilii | reverse complement strand
GAAGAACCAAACACACGTCAAGATGGAAACCGCAGGTAACGCTCACAACACGTGGCAGATCTCACAAATACGCCTGACAAGACGGAGCAAGGAGATGGAATTCACTCGCATACAAGTAAACAGACCGGAGCCTGTCCGGGGCTGAGGCCGCCAGCGGGAGTAGCGAACTACTCTCGCTGCGCACCTCACCACACAGGGGGTCAACAAACAACGATAAGAGAGTATCAGGAAGGCAAGGGGGAACACACCAGGAACACAGGGTAACAGGAATAATGCAAAAGCAAACCAAGCACTCAGACTGTCAGCAAGCACGATCAGGAACCAGACACTATAACCGACACCTGTGAGACTGAGCAGAGGCTATTTAAGGGGAACTCCTCCAATCAGTGGCGAAAGCCTGACACACCTCCAGCGGTGATTAACTAGACAGCTGGGGAAAAGTGAACACATAGAGTCAAAGCCTGCTATTGCGAATCTTACGGAGTGTAACAATTTGTACCTAAGTTCGATTCACATGTCCGTGCCTAAAGCACTTTCGAGCATATATTCAACGTAACTTACGTAAATAAAGTAACTACGCTTGTGTATTTGATCAGATCCTAAAAATACACACGGGACTCCCCGTGAAAACAGTTCTCTGAATCAGCCCCACTTTCAATAAAGATAACTAAACCACAATAAGACTATGAAAACAACTTGAAAGAAATGTATATCAGGAGCTACAGCCTACAAAAGAGACTTTATAGCAGCACAGACCTTCATAATATTATGCATTTTAGTATATATTGCAACTCTTCTGTAATACATGTCCCTAAAAAATAGTGTATTTTAAGGAATATATATTCTTTTTCATATAGGTGAAATGAGCCCCATGGTTGTGGAGACACTAAAGCTTGGGATTGCAGTTTTAAATGGTGGCAACACTGTGGTGCAACAGGTAACGTTTCCCCTACTGAACAATAGTTTCATAATATTCATATGTCTTAGGGCGTGTCACATACAATACACAAAGAAAAAGAGAAGACCTAGCAGGAGGCTAGACTCATATTTTATTTCTTGCACATTGTGAACTGGAGCAAGACTACTGCAAAATGGGCTTTTTTTTCTTTCACACCACGTGGAAAACGCTTACATAGTGCATGTGTGCATGCACATCCTCTGAATCTAGACTTTCGTATTGGAATTGTTTACACCAGGAATCCAATGATGAGGCAGGATACAAGTGCAGGGGAATGATTAATCTGTAAACTGTTCTTTATTACAAGTTTCAGTTATATCATACTTTAGCAAGTTATTGATACATTGCATTGCTAAACTGCATTGCCAAGAGCTCAGTCAGCCTTCTGCACTTCTCCCTGTACACCTCTGTTGAGTGAACTTAGTAGTTCCTTCGGCTTCCAGTACCATCTCACCTCCATGCCAGTAGCACACATCTATATCTTATACTTTGATATCTTCCCTTCTCTTTAATGTGTCCTCCTGTCTCTCTATTATCATCTCTTTGATGTCCCAATGTTTACTACAACTCAACATGGCAAAGTCAGATCTAATAGTCTTCCACCTCTTACGTTTCCCACATCAAATCCCTCATACTTTGCTTTCGCTCTATCTTCGTAAAATACAGAAATCTTATCAGATCCTTCCTCGCCATTGACTAAAACACTTGTACACTTACAAATTGCTTCCTGCCTTGACTATTGTAATCACCTCCTTTCCAGCCCCCCCTATCCCTTCTCTTCTCCTGCATTCTGTACTCAATGACATATCTTCTTCTCTCACAAGTAAATATCCACATCCTTTTTGTGTCAAACACTACACTGGCTTTCCCTCTGCTACTGCTCCACTTTGCCATACATTTCAAACATCATCATCACTCACACCACCTCTCACCTTCTTTACTCAGACAGGATCAGCCACGTCTCCTCCCAACTCCTCATCAAGTGCCAGATCCAGTCTTCCACACGCTTTATGTGCGTGTGGGGTCCATAGGTACGTGCACATAGCGGGAAGTGCACACCCCCTGCATTCCCGCTAATGGTAGTAAATCTAGACACTTACATGTTCTGATTCCTACCTTAAGTTTTTACGACTAGGTCTTTGACTAGGCCCCAGACCCCTAATATATAACCATTGAAAATTAAGGGTCTGCCCCTTGTGTGTACTTACTATTGTATACAACTAAGTTACATACAACAATAAGTACACACGTGGAACATCTGGCACGCGCATGTGCAGATGTTCCGAGACGGGTGGTTTATTCAAATGACTTGCATAAGTCCCCTGTCGTACCTAAGTGTGGATCACACCTACTTTCAAGACTTCTCATGTGCTGCTGCCCCCCTTATTGGCACACTCTCCAACACATCAGGCTATCCACTAGCCTAACGATAACTTTGCATATCTCTCCTCCTCTAACGTTTCCCCTCCACACTCTTGCCCTAACCCTTTACCTCATCTTTCCCACAACTCTGTTATTCTGTTATTCCATTACTCTCTCCCTTTCTCTTGCCCTCTCTCCTATTTCCCCACTCTGGCTCTTTTCTCTTTTGACTTTTGACTTTTGTCTGCCCCCACCTAATTAGTTTGTAAGCTCTCACAAGCAGTTCCTTGCAACCTTTTGACCTTCACCTCTTCCGTCATATCTCTGTCTCTACCTTTGATTCTGTGTATCAGAATTGTATTGTGTCTTTATTGTCATCATTTTAATGTTACCCTTTCTCACCTTCTTTATCAGTTTTGTCAAGTCTCCTACATGTGTGGCCTTGCAAACCCTTTGTAGCACCTTATATATAACAAAATAATAATAAAAAATTATTCCAATGTACATTACATGACTAGTAAAAAAGCCATTTGTTAATTGATTTTCTAATTGTATTTTATTTTACTTTATTTGTATAGAAAATGCTAGATTACCTAAAAGAGAAAAAGGATGCTGGTTTTTTCCAGAGTTTGTCTGGCTTAATGATGTCTTGTAGGTGAGTATGCTTCTTTGATTTCTCAATAGCAATACTTTACGGTGGCCTTGAAAAATAAAGCGCTTTATTGTCAAGTCCAATATTTGTCACATTGACATACAACACTACTCATGTCATTATGACTAACATTACACGTCTCAATAACGAAATCAAGCCCACACTCTTACCCAACAGGGTGTACTAAATACAAGGTCAGCTCAACAGTTCTGATGTTCAATACGAGAGCCGCCTAATACGTAGATCAATTTGAGACTGATTCTTATTTTATTTCTTTGTACAGTGTTCTTGACTTGAATGCATTTGAAAGACAAAACAAAGCAGAAGGCCTTGGAATGGTCACTGAAGAAGGAACACGTAAGTTTGAGTATACTATTCTTCAATAATATGTATCTAAGATACAGAAGTAAATTACAATTCAATTGACAAATGCAAGTGAACTGTATCATTTGTACAGAATAATGATGCACATACAGTCGAAGACCTGCTAAAGGTCTGTTTTCTAAAAAACTTAAATAAACATTTGGATAAATCAAATCCAAAGATCAAAGATTCAGAATACAAATTCTGATTTCTCTGAGAATTTCTAGTGGAGAGTCAAGGTTGTTGTTTTTTCATTTTAATTTATATTTGCGTTTAGATTCTACCAATTCTTTTGTGAAATGCTGAAATATTTACTTGAGTCATAAAATTTGGATTCTGTACATTCCATAAAGCAAGTTGTTGAGTTTAGATGAAATAATCAAATTTTTTAGTCTGTGTGAGTTGACATCACATTTTCTAAATACTTTAGCTCAAATGTTCCAATATTTCACTGAAAGCAACTGAACTGGAATCTACGAATCCAAATACTTTGTCAGTGTTTAGAGGTAGATTTTCCAGCCACATCACTGGCTAGGGTATAGTCGGCTTTGACATGCAGCTGAGCTGCACTGTTGGTACAAATGATCTTGTTTACCAGTAACTTACTTCTCCTTTCCTTTCATTATTCCTTTATACAGTCATTGTCCGGGAACGAGGTAGGTGATGGTTCTACTTAAGATAAATACAATTCTTATTACATTTAGTGGCTAGCATTTTTTATGCTATTCTCTGACTTGTTAAACTACCAGATCAACTCTCATCTTATCAGTATACAACTGTATCATGAATTAACTCTCTGCTCTTCAATGATTATTCTGCGCTTCTAATTTTGTCACTTCTTTTCTCATGTGTTAAATTTGTGGCTTTTGAACTATATCTAGACTTCCGATGCTGCTGCGCTAGGAGCTCCAGCTTTCCTTGTGGGTGAAGGAAGTTGACCCCTACCTTAATACTTCCACTTAAAATGTGGATGCAGTGGAAGTCTGGATAGTATGGAGGGTGCTTAGCATGTCCTCACTGTACTTATTACATACCTCCCCCTTCTATTAGTGTAAGTGACATTCACATCCCAACTCATCCCACTTCATCATCAGAAAAATTTCCAGTATGTAAGAGTCAAAGAGCAGAAACATTTTCCTATTATTCCTATTGCAGAAGTCCCAGTCCCATGTGTTTATAAAGTACATACAGTGGATGGAAAAGTCAGTGTAGACTTTCCCCTAGTTTTTTTTTTGCATGTAGAACGGGTTTTGTCACTCTTGAATTTTACGTGTGAAACTGTGCTGGGTGGTTGGAATGCATTCTGCACTATCCAGACTTTAGTAAATTGACACTACTGATGACTTACAACAGGGACTGTGTTGCAATCTAGGGTGACATGGTATCGCAGTGTACAATATAGACGTGTTTAGATGAGATAGCTTTCTGCATACTGATGCAGACTTTCAAACCTCCAGATTAAACTGCAAAAGAATCCTACGATCCAGACCAAATATTCCATAATACATGGAGGGGATACGGAAAGTATTTAAAAACTTTAAATATTACATGCTTAAAGCACAGTTATTTATCACTTCTGTAGAACAATATGCAATAATTTAACATTTTAAGTTCTTATATACTGATCAAGCTTATTACATAATGCTGACATAAAAACACTTGAGGTAGATACAATAAATAAAAGGATTAGTCCCTATCTATCAAACTGAAAAAAGCATAGTGTTTTAGTATTATAGCATAACCTTTCTTAAGTTTTAATATTGAACCATTTGATGAAGGCACTGTCTTTAAGGTTTAGGTCTTTGATGTATGACACAGTCTTCATAATTCAGATATCTGATATAGTCTCTTCATTCATCTGACAAAAGCACATTCTTCAAGTTTAGTTATCTTAGGAAGGTGTACTCTGCAAGCATACATCCTCTGATTAAGGTCATGCTCTTCATTCATGAATAAAAGAAAGCAACTTCTGTTTACTTCTTAAACAGAATATGACCAGCGCTGTTGTTAGTGGGGAAGGAAATATATGTATGAATAAAAAGAATAATAAAATAAAATAAATACACTCAATATTGTTATCCTTATATCAAGGATAGATATAACGAGTATCTAAGCACTTGTGTAGCGAGAAAATACCCTCCAGTGTACATATTAAGTAAAATACCATTTAATTAAACATATTAGTCAGGTACCAGAAAATAAAAATAAGACAAGTAAAAAAAGTACAATAAAATATAATGATACTTTCATAGAAAACTAAATGTATCCCAGTACTGCACTTTAGAAAGTTTTGCAGAAAGAGTCACAAAGTTCTAAAGATGGCAATTAGCGATAAGGTGTTGTTCTGAGGTTGATCAAGTCTAAGTGTTAAATTGTGCACTCACACCTGACATAGGATCACATGCTTAATGCTTGAGCCATTTATCAAAGATATGTCATGTGACATATCAAATAGATGCAGAATTTATCATTTACCATTTTTTAATCATAATAAAAAAAATGATGTTGGTTTTAACGTAACGTTATTCATTGTCGACTTTTAAATGAGTTTTATTTATCTCATATGACTAAATTTCCTTTTAAAAAATTAGAGTTGCGTCCAAGATGGCGTCCATAATGACTACATACCCTAAAAAGTTTTCCACCACACCCACAACATTTGTGTGGTCACTGGATTAGTATTTCCTTACTCCGTTCCATTTTAAAAGGGTGTTTCCACACTTAAGGATGACCCTGTACATTTCAGAGCTAAAACTATTGCTAAATGCGTAAAGTTTAAGGAGTAACTTATTATGGGCACAGTATTCAAACAAGAGGCAAAAACTCTCAGTTTTACGTGAAGTTTAAGATACTTGACACAGGATAAATTTGTTACATCTTATGACTGGCTGAATTTTGTGGTTCTGGTTTATAGGTAAATGCACCTTTAAACTTCTACATTTTATATATTCTTATACATGGAAATGGAAGCTCACTTTACATTTCCCATGTTTTTCTTTTCTATGCATGTTTTTTTGATATTAGTATTTGTAAGCGTTACGCAGCCAACTGAGTATAGACATGTTTATAAAGTGTCAATTGTCATCATGTACTTTCTTATTATGTCTTCACACTGATTTCCTTTCTAAGGTGAGAAGGTTTTACAGAATGATGAATTTACAAGAGACCTCTTTAGATTCCTGCAACTCCTGTGTGAAGGACACAACAATGGTAATATATTTACAGATATACCCTGTTTATATTTGCCTAGCTTTACATTTATGCCTCCCAGTAAATCACACCAGCATAGGATAACTGGCTTGTACAGAACTTATATTCAGTGACAGTGGTTTAGTATGTATATGTGGTATATCTGTTTAATTAAACTAGGTCCTTAATTTTGGTTTGTACACTTATTTTTTATGTAATTTGTCATTAAAGGTATTGATGTGTAGCTGCTAAAAAGCATTTCTTATATTTTTTTTAGATTTCCAAAACTTCCTCAGAACCCAGATGGGTAATACAACCACAGTAAATATTATCATTAGCACTGTGGATTATCTTCTCCGTCTCCAGGTAATCAGATATTACATGTTTTTATTCTGTCTACTTAACAGTTTCATCCATTGGGTAGTTCCTTCTCTCATTTCACATTGTACAAGATTCCTTTTCCTGCTCCACACACACTGATTCAAACAGTGGCAAAGTGGAAAACAGCTGCTAGACATCACACATGGTCCAAGACCTAAGATAATAATCACTATAAAGTGTTTTCAGTAATATAAAAAACTAAATGTGGAATAAAATATTTCACTGATGCCAGCGAAAGAAAAAAGCAATCAAGATGAAATACCAATAAGAGCAACAAGAGAAATCTCTGCTAAAGCTGCTCTGCTCCAGTATGTTTAATCAACAGGTTTATTGTGGTTTGGCCTCAGTTCTTACAATGGGAATTTGATTCCCTGTATAATGCATGAAGATATTTTACATCTGCTGCTGTTTAGCATCAGAAATGTTATATTGTTTTCTGTTAACTGTGGAAAAAGCATTTGCTTTTTTATGTAAGGCGCTGAAATGCAGCGTGCAGGAGTATTTTCCAGATAAAAGAACAACAAAAAAATAGAAAATTGTGATTATGATGAAAACACAGTGTGAAAATGGTGTTTACTGACACAAAATATATTACATTCCCTGTCTTGCACACATTGACATATTGTATTTTAGGTTTTTGAACATTATCATGTGTTGTGTATCAAGACTTGAGAAAACTGCATAATCCTATATTACTTCAAGAAAATAATTTTCCTATGGTGGATTCTCTCTTATCCAGGCAACCTGTAGGCTACATTTTTTTCCCCAGGGCTGCGCTAATGCTACTGTTTGTAATACAGGTGATGGGGCAGATCCAGACCCCAGCATGCTTTACGTGCGTACAGGTTTTGCGTATTTACGGTCCAAATGACTTGCGTAAGTCCCCTGACAGCCGCACTTCAGGATCTACCATGATGGGTCTGTTGTACATAATCCTCGGATTCAGCTTGCTGACCAACATTGAAGGGATGGTTGTATATGAAAGATCTTTTTTTTTTGCTGCAGCTTTATTTAATCAGGGTTGTAAGAGAAACAGAGGAAGTCTAGGAGAAAACCATTACATGGACTGTCCCTTGAGGCTTCTGCCAAGCAGAAAAGGTTTTGTTAGGGTTTTAATGTAGTTAAATGAAAAATATATTTAAGTGCTTTGGCACAATCATGAATTGTATGTTAGGAGATTAAACTGTATCACAACAGCAGACCAATTCTCACTTGCCCCCCCCCCCTCCCTTTTAACAATTAACCCTGGTTTATGGCAGGCCATTGTATTGTTTTTTCATTTTTGTTTATTTTGACAGGACATGATCTAGTGCTACCAATACTACAAGCTATAACAAGCCTAGTAATTTGTTTAAAGTTCAATTGTTTGCTTTGCATAGCCTATAGTATTTTTGCTATTTTACCTCAGATTATTATTTATGTCACAATTTCATTTGTCTGTTTGTTTTTATAGAAATTCTATTAAAACTTTAGGACTTGTATAGGAAGATATATTGGTCTATTAAAAGCCAGAGACTGTTTGAATAAAGTCTATTTTGATAAAAAATAAAAGCAAAAACTGTGTCCATTATCAAAGCACAATTGCATATGGGAGAGAACAGTGCAGATGGATGCCACTCATGGACACTATTATAAGACTTACACAATTACAAATTGCTTTGGCTATTTCCAGACTTTGGGCTGGATCCAGACTTAAGTAAGTGCTTGAAATTAGTTACTCCTGGTCTAAACCATGTTGATTACAGGGGAGTCTTATTTCATCTGTTGCAAACAGTATTAGAGTTGAGAGGTAATGTTTCCTATCCCAAGTCTAAACAACAGTGTGATAGTAAAGCTGGTCAGTATCTGTGTGCAGTAAGCAATTCAAATATATATCCCTGCAAGCAAATACAATTAACTTGAGTCCCCCTGAAATCAACATGGTTTAGCCCAGGGGTAACTAATTTCAAATCAACATGGTTTAGCCCAGGGGTAACTAATTTCAAGCACTTACTTAAGTCTGGATCCAGCCATTTTTTTTATTAGAACATGTCTTTTTGCATGCAAGTATAAAGTGAGTTGAGAGGTGATGATTTGAAGCTGAATTCTAAATTAAATCTTAAAGAGAAACCTGTTCAGTATATGTTAGAAATAGGCAAAATCAGTCAGTATTGTCACTGAATGCAAAACAAACTAATTAATTTTCACCCCTCACATTGCAAAATGTTCAAGAGGAAAGGTGCACCTTTTCTCCAGTTACTCAGCACTTTGGATCAGCACAAAGGCATATTGATGTGTCTTTGTCATAAATCAAATATTAAGCTATTGTTTGTAATATATGAGTATGGAAATCACCATGGTAAAATGTCCCTATATAACATTGAATTGATAGAGTTATGGTAAATACTTCTTTAATAATTTCCATCTTCTACAGGAATCGATCAGTGACTTCTATTGGTATTACTCAGGGAAGGAGGTGATTGATGAATCTGGACAGCACAACTTTTCAAAGTCTTTGGCTGTAACCAAACAAATATTTAATTCCCTTACAGAATATATTCAGGTAAGACCAAAGATATTTGTTTCAAATTGTACTCTGTCCACTTTCACCTCATACGTTTAGCAGGAACTAGTTAGGTTGATTGTGTTAACAATAGAAACTATGGAACCTCTGCTGTCGCTGTGCTCACAGCTCAGTTGAATCCTGGCTATGTCCTAACCCCCCGAGGCAAGGCTACACGATGTACACATCCAACCAGCCATTGTAAACACTTCATTATGGTATTCTGGAGGATTCAGATTCATAATGGAAATTTATTGTGTGTGTGCACATGAAAAATGCAGTTGTTTTCCAGAGGTTTGGATCCAGTTTGATGTGCCTAGGGTCTAGAATAACCACTGCTTCTGATATAGACTGTGCTTCTTTAATTGTGTGTGGCAGAGGGTGATAAGCTATACTTCACCTTCAATTATATTGGTGGCTGACCCAGTAGGAATGAGTTAGAAATGTTTCGGTAGTTGACACATTTGGCATGGGCTGTTTTAGTACAGTGCCTAGTACAGTATGGATAAGCTATGCATGTTTTATCCTGTGTATACAGGGCCGCCATCAGGGGGTACAGCTGATGGGGCTCGCAGATACTAACCATGGCTCTAAAGAAGAAGGTATCGGCGATATCCTACCGCTGATACTTGCTTCTTAGAGCTGTACCATAGGGGGCCAATGTGCAGGGAAAAGCTTCAATGCCCAAAGTCCCGCTGGTATTGCAGTTCTGCAGCAGCCCCGCCCCATGTAACATCACGGATGATGTTATGTAGGAGACAGGGTGCCAAGAATGTGCCTCAGGCCTGAAAATATCTAGCGGTGGCCCTGTGTGCATAGTTTAGTTATTGTAGATCTAGTGTGTAAAGCTGGGGTGTACACTGACTTTTTCTTGACAATGCAACACCTTGACAATACTATACTAGCGATCTGAAGCCTTGACCTGCATCTCAATGCACCTGTACACACTACACTCTACTTCCCAGTGGTTCTGTTTGAAAGTCGTCCCATAACCCTTAGCTGCAACAGTATGCACGCCCACAAGGATGGCCCTAAGCAGAAAGACAAATGGGAATCGATGCACTGAACATTGGCCAAAAATTAAGAGCTCCCAAAAATCCAATCACATGATACTATGCTGTTTCAAATGTCAGAGCTAACTTTATCGTGTGATCAGCATGATAATTGTCAGGAAGAACTCAAATGAATATCCAGCTTAAGTCTTAGAACTCAAACAGGCTTTCCAGAAATCTTATGTGATATTTTATTTAACCTAATCATTGGGCCCAGAAGAGTTGGAGAGCCATCCTAGAGTAGACAGGTAAGAGTAGGTATGACTATGTTTTTGTGTCCCAAGTTTGTCATAAACATTAATTTATGAGTTTATGGAGAAAAAAATGTTAAGGGTAAAATATGTTGTGTTTAAAAAAACACAACATACTTTAACTTGTTCCTAATAAAGGAAACACTTTCCAATTCTTCTTTGTAGCACAATTTCAGATGTGTTTTTTCCTATCAGTAAACTGTTAGATTATGTACTGACTTCTGTTGTCCCAAATAAATTTGGAATTATGCTTTAGAGAGCACAAAGCAATTACGATGAATAGTGAAGCATTCTCACTCTGGTTTAAAGCTACAACAAATATTAAGAAATCTATGAATGAAGTTTTTTCCACCAGCTGTCCTTGTGGGTGAAGACATCTGCTTTGCTGTTTATCAGCAGCCTGGAGACCTGGCATACACAAAAGACAGAGCACGATTTTGGCTGCCAGAATTTGCTTTCATGGAATTCTCGAACAGATCTTCTCTTGATGCGTACAATCTGCACAGAAGCAGCAATACGTTTGTTTACGCTGTGCTGAAAGTTGACAACTGTTTGCTGCACATCACAGCAGCACATTCTTCTAACAGAGTCCCGAAAAGCTTTTCATGGATGCCGAGTCAAGCTATTTGCTGATAAGCTAGGCAGGATAAATCAGTGTATATTATGTAAAATATATTCAAGAAAGGGTCTTTCTTTATATGATATCATTTCATATTTTTTTAAAAGATGGTCAGAAAACTGTTAATGCATTTTCAGCATATCCTGCCTTTAATAAGCTTGGATTTGCAAATTAAACATATATGTAATAGCAGTCCACAATTTATGATGAAAAAAAATTTAAATTTTCCTGCATCCACCAAATCTCTATACCATGAAATTACTTCTCTAGAAGTACACATCCATCTGCATGTGTCTGTTACCCTGTTTATTATACATTGTTTTATCTATTGTTTGTCTATCAGCGGCTGTCATCTTAGACAGTGCCCAGCACTCTGTCTGTGAAAGCTAAGCATTGTTTACTAATACATTGCCATCAGATCACAGCTTACTGCTGTCCTCTGCCAGAAGAGGGATGGAGAAAGGGGTTTTAGAGGACAGCAATTAGCTTGCGACTAACAGGGTATTGCAATTCACTACAACATTTGCTCTGTTGAGTAGAGCAGGAATTATATATGAATGCTGATATTCACATGACCCACCTCTAAGGCATCTATGTGTTTTTTGTTGTAAGTCAGTGGTATTATGTACCATCGGTGCAGCTGAAATGGGGCCTGTGGCAGCAGCCTCCCATGCACCCACAGAGGTAATTTGTCAGTGGCTGTCAGCTTAGTCAGCACTCTGCACTGAGTCTATAAATGCTAAGTAATGTATTTATAAACAGAGCACAGCATTCATAGACTCAGTGCAGAGTGCTGACTAACCTGACAGCCACTGACAAATTACCTATGTGGGTGAATGGGAGGCTGCTGCCACAGGCCCCATTTGAGCTTCACCGATGGTACATAACACCACTGACTTACAGCAAAAAAAACACATAGATGCCTTGGAGGTGGGTCATGTGAATATCAGCATTCATATATAATTCCTGCTCTACTCAACAGAGCAAATGTTGTAGCTTACTCATAGTAGTGCAATATAAATCAGGTTCTGAATTTGTTTTGTCATGAAACTAGTCATTTTGCCATATTATGTGCAAAACTAACAGGATATTTTTCAGTGTATATATAGCACGAAATGTATTGTATCATACTCTCCTTTTTCATGGTGCTTAAACTGTCTCTTCATTTCCTGTAGGGTCCATGCATAGGGAACCAACAGAGCTTGGCACACAGCAGGCTTTGGGATGCTGTGGTTGGTTTCCTTCATGTCTTTGCAAACATGCAGATGAAGCTCTCCCAGGTAATGTTGTTGCTTTAATATACATAGTAAAAAGTTGAAATTTGCATGTATTATTTTACACTAGACAAGGCCCGTCAGAATGACAAGAACACACATTCTCCATTCAGACACAGCGGAAGTATAGGCAGGGCTCTGATGTGTGAGGCTCTCGGTGGTGTCAGGGGGCGGGTTGTATGTGAGGTTTGCAGTGTTAAGGGGTGGAGTCAAGCAGCCGGGACACACTGCTACTCCTGGTGGGGATCCCATAGGGCCCATACATGGCGGAGGAGGAGGCCAGGACTGGAAGTCTGATGTGGACTAACTGGTGGCATCAGGGGGCGGGGTGTAGGTGGGGTTTGCATTGTATGAGGGCGGGGTGTTCAGGGTGTGGGATCCGGCGGGTGGGATATGCTGCTCTTTTGAGCAAAAGCCTGTCAAATTTACTCAAAAAAATATCTCAATTTATTTCTCTCCAGCCTCCCAGTATTACCCATCATGTGTCTCCAGCTCCCACTATTCCCCATCATGAATCTGCAGCCTCCCCAGTATTCCCCATCATGTCTCCAGTATCCCCCATTTATGTGTCTGCAGCTTCCCCAGTATTCCCCATCATTTGTCTGCACCTCTCCAATATCCCCATCATGTGTCTGCAGCCTGCCGTTATTCCCATCATGTGTTTCCAGCCCCCCAGTATTCCCTATTCATATGTCTGCCACTACCAGGGTTCCCCATCATGTCTTTCCAGCTCCCAATATTCCCCATCATGTGTCTTCAGCTCCCCAGTAACCCCCATCATGTGTTTGCAGCCCCCCATTATTCTGATAACGTGTCTTCAGCCCCACATTATCCCTCATAATGTGTCTGCAGCCTCCCCAGTATTCCCCATTCATGTGTCTGCATCCTCTCAGTATCCTCAAGCATGTGTCTTCAGCCCCCTACAACTTCAGTCTTCCATAGACAACCCCCCCTACAAACCCAGTCCTCCATACACCACACCATGCCCTGCAACCTCAGGCCATCTCTCACTTTTTCAGCCCCTGCCCTTCATAATCCCACATGCAACCTCAAAACTCCCTAGTTCCTTCCCTGAAATTTTGGCACAGTCCCTCTTTGCAACCCCAGCACTTCACAGTTCCTTTCACCCCTGAAATCCCAGAACAACCCCACCTTTGCAACCCCTGACCTCTATAATATCCCTTGCAACCCTAGAACCCCATAAAAGCCCTGCAACCCCAGCCCATCATAATAGCCCCATCCCCCTGCTACCCAAGCACAGTACCCTTTACAAACCCAGTCAACCTCCTCTGAGGTGACAGATGCGGCGACCCCTTTCCTTCTTTCTCACCCCTCCTCCGCTCACAGCTGATCCCATCAAACTCCCAGTCCAGTCCTCCCCGGTCAGTCAGCACATACTCTCCTGCAGCCAGACACAGGCCAGCATCAGAATCATCTCAGCCGCCATCCATCAGTTCCGGGAGGGAGTGGATAGTGTCGGTGAGGTGTAAGAGTACCGGGAGCTGGAGCGCATTAGTGGAGGGAGTGGGGCACCCAAACAGAAGCTATTCTGCTCCTCACCATTGAACATGCGTAGTAGCAT
>WWET01000130.1:339633-364692 GCA_011038615.1 Limnodynastes dumerilii | reverse complement strand
TCTTTCCCTTTAGCATATTATTCTCTGTAAACTATGTACATAGCTTAATACTGTTTACATCACTTATATTTTACTATTTATGCAATAAAAACATAATTTTTTGCTGTTTTATGTCAACAATATGTGAAATTTTGATGCTTAAAAATAAAAGTGCAAAACATTTCAATAAAGGCTTATGTCAGGTAATTGATGGTAACATCACAATGTTCCTGTTTAATCAACATGTCCTAAGGATGTCCTTAGATAGTTGTCCGTTTGTTCCCACTAATAAAACTGTGAAAAAGAATAGGAAAGCCAGGAGGCGCCTTTGGTGTAGTAATTTTCAATAGTAAATCAAGTGCATGTGTTTAACACAAAAATAAGTGTATACCTGATGCGAGAGAAATAATGGTATATTCAAGGTTTCTTTTTCTAGATCCTTTCTGTCTCAGCAACACCAATACAGGGGCTCATAAGGGAAAACATATAAGAAGAAACAAATCTAATGTAGACCACAATTCTATTACCATAAAATAAATAATCTGCATACATTAAAAATGATAAAATGAAAAATCCACATCTCCTCTGATGTTTATCTTTTTCTAGCTGATCACCATACTTAAATAATAAGGTATTAAAGGTATTAGATAAATTTAACTTAGTCTAGGATTAATTTCAAGTTACCATTTTTCTTTTATTTTGCAGGGAATGTTGTAAATGGGACCATTGGAAAACAAATGGTCGACACTCTTGTTGAATCCTCCTGCAATGTTGAAATGATATTGAAATTTTTTGATATGTTCCTGAAGTTAAAAGACCTAACAAGCTCTGACACATTCAAGGAATATGACCCAGAAGGAAAGGGTATTATTTCAAAGAAGGAGTTCCAAAAAGCCATGGAGGGGCAAAAACAATATGCTCAGTCTGAAATTGAATTTCTTCTCTCCTGTGCTGAAGCAGATGAAAATGACATGTTTAACTATGTTGAATTTGTAGACCGGTTTCATGAACCAGCTAAAGACATTGGTTTTAATGTAGCTGTTTTGCTGACTAATCTTTCAGAGCATATGCCAAATGACTCTCGGCTCCAATGCTTGTTAGATCCTGCAAACAGTGTTCTGAACTACTTTTCTCCATACTTGGGCCGTATTGAAATAATGGGTGGAGCAAAAAGAATAGAGAGAGTCTACTTTGAGATCAGTGAGTCAAGTCGAACTCAGTGGGAGAAACCACAAGTAAAGGAGTCCAAGAGACAGTTTATATTTGATGTGGTCAATGAAGGTGGTGAACAAGAAAAGATGGAATTATTTGTTAACTTTTGTGAGGATACCATTTTTGAGATGCAGTTGGCATCTCAGATCTCTGAGTCAGATACAGCTGAAAGACTAGAAGATGAAGAAGAGGATCAACCACACCACATGATAGAAGTTGGTGAAGAAAATCAAGAAGAGCAGTCCATAGAATCTTCATCTGCTTTTAAAGTAGCTTGCACAGCTCTTAAAAAAAATTCTTCAAGTTTTTTCAAAATGTTAACTTTGAAGAATGTTGGTAAACAATTTCGTAAAGTTAAAAAGATGACTCTTAAGGAATTGGTGAAGGTCTTCATCTCATTTTTTTGGATGATGTTTGTGGGTTTGTTCCAGTTTGTATTTACCATAATATGGGGAATATTCCAAATTCTGTGGAGCACAGTGTTTGGAGGGGGCTTAGTTGAAGGAGCCAAAAACATGAAAGTCACCCAAATATTGGGAGACATGCCTGATCCTACTCAGTTCGGAATCCATGATGATGTCTTGGAAGCTGAAAAAGCTGATGCCCCTGAACACTCTTCTTCTGCAGAACTTGTAAAAGGAGACAAGGTAGACGTTGACATGCCTGATATCTTTGGTATACAAGCTAAGAAAGAAGGTTCTAAGCATGGACATGATATTGGACTTGGTGATTACGCAGAAATTTCAGGTACAGAAAATACAACCAGTTTGGAGAGCGCTGTCAACAAAAAAAGAAAAGCTCTTGTAAGTATATAAAATTCCTGCTCCAATCTACTGTTTGTGCACTGTATTAACCTCCGTATAGTGTCTTCTGAGGGGTATGTTTTCATAAAATTGAAATTCCATACATTGTATGATCAACAACAATCACATAGTTTCTACAGGCTGAAACTTTGATAGTTAGAAAAGTTACCTGTCCTGCAACCCCCTGTAAAAGTTATTTATGCCACAATGTCAGCATCTTTGAGAGCTTCTTCTCTTCTAAAGAGATACATTGCTGGAAAAGGGGTCTGCATCTGCTCATAGGGGGGTCACTGATCCTCTATTATGTTTAACAATAAAGTCAATAAGCTTTTTTCAATTCTGAATTTCCCACAGGGTTGCCGACTTTTTAGAGCTTCCGGGAGAACCCGGAGAGAAGCCATAGATTTCTGCAGCAGGGTGGGGCTTAATGACGTAATTTATGAAAATCATGCCTCTAGCATCATCAAGCACCTATCTCTAGTAACTCTAGGGATAACAATAGATTTTGATAGCTTGTGAGGCTTGCAGGAACAAGGGAGCCACTTGAAAATCCAAATGAAATTGGCTCTATTTCCACTTCTATCCATCTGATTTTTAAAAAAAAATAGTTCCAAAGCTAATTTTAATTGGAAACTTTTTTGCTATTATGCTTTTTTCCTAAACCTAAAGGTTCCACACAATTAATAAAGAAAACTGAAAAGTTTATCTTTTTTCACAGAAGTTATATTCAAATAACTATTTTGATATTTACAATATAATTTTTAGCATTTTTGGCCTGTTAAGTATTGTTTTATTGAAGTATAGTGCACACTTCTTTTGGTAATGCTTAGGTTTTCGTAATGTTTCCTCGATTATTTCTTCTTTATTTAACTTTTGCAAATCAAAACAAAAAGGCACTGCACCTGTCTTTTAGAATTCTACAAAAAAATGTCTTGTAGTCAGCACCACTAAAATCTTTGGTCAAAATTATAATTACAACAAAATGTTAGCTTAAAACATATTTATCAAACAAAACAAATCTAAATATAACTACAACAAGCTGAGATGGAAGCATTTCCAGGAAAAGGCCAAAGTTTAAGAGGTTTCTTATCAAAACAGGACTTTCTTGGTATCTATGGAAAGCTGAAACAATGCTCATTTTATCTTTTGAAGTACAAAAGACAGTGACTTTTGTGAAAGAGATAACATTTTCAGTTTTTTGAAAAATGTGCAGAAACCTCAAGGTTTAGGAACAAAGTCTAATAGCTAAAAACTTTCCAATTAAATTTAGCTTTTGAGCCAAAAAAAGAAAATTTTAATCGAAAAGGACAGAAGCTGAAATATAGCCAATTTAATTGAATCAAGGAATTTATAATGGCCGTCCTTTTGATGTTCTACGCTGATTTTCTAGTGGCTCCCTATCTGAAAATCTTTCTTCTGATGTCATCTATGACCACAGCTAGTGGCATATTCAATCAAAAAGTGCAGATTTTTTTAAATGTACCAGATGTACTAATGGGGATAGCAGTGTCTGGAGAAGTAGATTATGCTGTCTCTCCTTCCTTAAATATACTCTATAGTGTGCTGATTTGTATTAAAGTTCACTTTCTTGATACAATTGTATTATCACTTAGTATAAGATGTCAGTAAATCCCATATTACTTTCATGAAATGATTTACTGTTGATCTCTTCATATTCTACCCAGTAATACAGGACATTAAAAAAAAAATTGTCTTGGAAAGCTCTTTGAACACAACACTTTTTAAAATGTATTTTCAAAAAACATCTTCTATATTGTATTGAAAATAGAACTGGCAGTCTCCCCTTGATTGTCTAAAAGAGTTAATGAAGCATGCAATGCTAGTTACATAGGCATGTTAATTGGCAGATGCTTTGTTGTGCAGCCTGAAGGCAACGTTTAATGCCTATTTTCACTTTAAAATCTACATTGCTGCTGTGGTGTTTTACACTAAGAATGCCAGTATAATGAAACAAGCTACTCTATTTAACATGGTGGATACACTGGGTTTCTTGCTTCACCACAAGTAAGGGGAAAGTTGGTACAATATTTGTTAGTGTACTAAAAAGGATACATTACATCATGATAATATTAACGTAACAGAACACTGCTGTGTAGTCATAATCTGTGTGAGTCACTGCCTCGAAATGGTTCTTTTAGATGTAGAGACAGCCATAGGTGTCAGAACGCCTCCCCCCTCCAAATATGAAGGGGGCACCACCAGGCCTGGCAACAGGGAGGAGGCAAGTCGGACCCTTGTAAGCGTGGGAAGGATGCAGTGCATACCAGCGACAAGCCGGTCATCCCCTGCGATGGAGACCGGCAGCTTATACAGTCAGCGGAAATTAATGATAATAAGGGGATTGGTTGGAAGAGGGTAAAAGCCGTAAACATAAATGTATGTATTAAATCCTTATTAAATGTATAGAAAAAATCCCACAAAAGCCAGATACTAGCATTTGTATAGCTTTCAGCGTTTTCTAAATATTTAATATGGTTTCCAACTTTTTGTGTCTCTAGTGTAAATCTAGGTGTGTTTTGTGTGTATATGGCAAACTGTGTGTATAGGACTTTTTTCATTGCATTTTAGTAAACCTAGGGAAAAGGGTACCTTTTTTTTCCATTTGCCCTGGGTTCCAACCCTAGTTACGCCTCTGGTATAAAGGGGTTTAAACCTGCTAGTCATGCACTCAAGGTTGCACAGCTGCATCCCCAATAGTTTGACCATGCCCCCAATGGGTTGACCACGCCCCCTTTGACAATGTGCTGGCGAAGCGGTGGCACAATCATATCTATTGCACACCAAGGAGGGGGTGCACCAAGGTGAGATGGGGGGCTAAATTCTTGCCCCCCCCAACAAAAAAAAAAGTTTTGACACCCCTGGAGACAGCCGAAAGCTAATTTTCGTTTGTCTCTATTTCAAAAAGACCACCATTTTCAAAATTTACTTTTACAAATGTTGATCGGCATTTACCCATTAGTTTATTTGGAAACTCCGCTACAGACCTGTCGCATCTGCCACACCGACCAGAGGTGAGTAACACTCTCCAGGGAGTTTTAGGGTTAGGATGCAGGGAAGGGAGGGTTAGGGTAATGAAAATGGATGGTTAGGATTAGAGTAATGGAAGGGGAGGGTTAGAGTAATGGTTAGGCTACGGGGAAGAGTGTCTTAGGGTCAAGCTGTGAGGATGGGGGTCTTATGGTTATGCTGTAGGGACAGGAGTCTTAGGGTCAGTCTGCGTGGAAAGGAATCTTAGGGTTAAGCTACAGGTTAAGGGAGGGTTAGGGTAAAGGTTGGGGTTAGTACGTACAGCATCGTCTTCTGTCTTGTGGGGATTGATAGCTTTACCTCTGAGAGGCAAAAGCAATTGATTTTCCAGCCAATTCGGAACGGGGAGAACGAGCCTTTTTGAAAAAGGTACGTTTGCAGCAGCGACAAACACCTGTCATAATGTTTGCTTTTTTTTTTTTTGCAGATAGTTTGAAATGAATGTTTCTGTTGCTTTGAGTAAACATTATCACATAGGCAATTTACTGACTGTCACAAGTATTAAGGAATTGGGCCAAGGTTGTATGACTAAACAGTTCTGTGAAGTTATCTGATGTGGAAATGTGATGCTCTTGTTGTGTTATTTAAAGACAGAGCAATTAATGCTTAGACAGGACATGTTTTCTATAATTATGTGACTTATTGCTATTATTCTGTTTCTACATTTCTACTTTCACTAAAGAATAATTTAGCATTCTTCTTAATAGTTGTATGTTTCAGCACAAAAACTATCGTTTTGATGTATAATTATAAAAATGTTATGTTGCTATATTTTGTATTACAGTAATTATCTGAGGATAGCATGATGAAATTGTTTCATTTTACTTTCTCCCCAATGGCATAATGATGTTTACTTTCAGTTTACATCAGATTATTGGCAATTAATACTGCAGAAAACCATAAAGAAACAGGTAACTGGTATCTAGGGAAATTTTCTATTAACTTGCGCAAGGTTTGATAACTGGTTTCCCTTGGCATGATAGGGAGTGGTGGCACTATCCTAACTGTTAAATCATTGCAGGCACTTTGGTTCATAATAAAATATTGGTTTTAATTAGTTGAAACTGCTGTCGCTGATTGAAAATGTAGTCTTGCAATTATTAGATAAAATGGTCACCTCAACTATTTGGCTGCCACTCACTGTAGAGAATCTACTTTAGGAGAGTGGCAATCTCCTCCACTGACTTTCCACAGTAGCAGGGTATTCTCATTAGTTTATAGACAAATTCCAGCCTAAACTCTGACATGATAATACTGTGCTGGAAAAAGAATCCATTGCCTTCAAAAGACATTATATTCTGAGGGTTAGCTTTGCAGCTACTATAGTTTTTTATGGCAACATCCTAGAGAAAAAAGTGTAGAGGACACTGGTCAGTATCATAAAATCAACAGGGGAACAAAAAACTGGGTTAAACCCCTGTCCAAAATACATTTCAAGGTCGATAATAGTCCTGTGAGGTTTTTCTATTACAAGAAAATGAGGAATAGTGTTCATTTCAAATCCTTTGAGGAAAGCGTGGCCTAATTTCTGTATATGTGCCCTTTGTGAATACCTGTATTTTATGTGATATTTATAGTATTAAGTTTCCAATGAAATTATTGTATGGACAGATTTAGGCTTCCTATATACAGAGATTTTTCAGAGTTAGGTGACTATCACTCAGTTGCCTGGTGACTTTCCATTAATATGTACAATAAATGCAAATGTTTAAAATTACATTTTAAGTCAAAACAAGTGTATTGTATAAATACTGTTTGAATTTTTGGATTATGTTCTGCATATATGTGAAACTTTATCTTAAATGAAATAACCGTTTGGAAGAAGGCTTAATAGTTTGCGTATTTTTAGGAGTCATATATAGGGCAATATTTTTGATGCTGGTGTTTAACGTTGGTTGTTGGTTGATATATGTTGAGTCACAGTCTTAGATTTCTCTGCCGTAGTCTTGTCATAATGATGATGTTGATACACAGGACAATATTTGAACTACCCACAATAAATCTGTACATGATCCAGAACACACTTACAAAATATGTGTAAAAAAGAGCATTTCGGCCCGTATTCAGACCTCTGTCCTCTGTGCCCGTCTGTCCGTAATTAACTGATTGAAGTTACTGGGCATGCGTAGTAATTTTGCGTGTACTCAATCTATGTAGCGAAACGCTACGTAGTAGCGTATAAAAATTACTACGCATACCCAGTAACTTCAATTGGTTAGTTACGGACAGACGGGCACAGAGGACGGAGGTCTGAATACGGGCATCTTTAAATGTTGTCTCTGAGAGGTAAGCAACAATATTAAAGACATTAATGTCAAACTAGTGTTCAAACCCAATCTACAGATCACCAAACTTGATTAATACTTTAAGCAATGTAAGCTTGTTGTTCTGTTCATGTCTAACATACAGTGTATGTGCACCGAGGCAGACAATTAGCAATGCTTACCAAACCTTATTTTGAGTAATATATTCTCTTAGTAGTCTAAGCTTATTTATATAAACACAATAAGGCATACTGTCTACCAAGTGTGTAAATATGTCAAAAGAATTGATATTTTCACACATTCCAGATATATATTTGTCAACATCCTCACACAGGTTTAGTCATGAAGATTATCTCCCATGATCATTGTTCTCTCAATATCCCCCGTCGCCTCTTTACCATTTTTAACACTCTTCTCTCTGCCCCCGTCTTCCATCCCACCCTCTATCTCCGCTTCCAACTTTGCCTCCCACTTCTCATCCAAAATTATCTCCATCAGAAATTATATCTCCTCCACCCTGCTACCTTCATCCCTCCCCAACTCCCCCCCTCCTTCTATGCAACCATCATGAGTTTTCTTCTGTCCATTCTATGACAAGGGACGAAATTTACTCCCTAATAGTATCCTCACTACCCTCAACCTGCCCTGTTGACCCTATTTCTCCACACCTTCTCAAACACCTCTCTCCCACTGCCTGCTCCCATTTAGCCCACCTTTTTAACCTTTCCCCTTCATTTGGTAACTTCCCTTCCTCTTTAAAGCATGCCCTTGCCTCTCCCATTCCGAAAAAACCTATTCTGAACCCTACATCCCCCTCCAGCTACCAACTTATATTCCTGATCCCTTTCGCCTCCAAACTCCTTGAGCGCTTAGTCTACCATCACATCAGCTACCTTACTGACAACTTTCTTCTGGATCCCCTCCAATCTAGTTTCCAGCCCCTTCATTCCACTGAGACTGCCCTTACCAAAGTGTCTAATGATCTGTTATCTGCCAAATCCAAGAGACACTACTCCATCCTCATCCTTCTTGATCTTTCAGCTGCTTTTGACACTGTTGACCATCCTCTTCTGCTTCAAACACTCTGCTCTTTTGGTCTCACTGACAATGCTGTCTCCTAGTTTTCCTCCGATCTCTCTGACTGCACTTTCTCTGTTTCCACTAGCTCATCCTCCCTTCTCTCCACACCATGTTGGTGTTCCCAGATTTCTGTCCTTGGCTTGCTCCTCTTTTTCCTCTACATCTCCTCGCTGGGTAACCTCATCAGCATCTTTGGTTTCAACTACCACCTCTACGCATATGACACTCAAATTTACCTCTCTTCTCCTGACCTCAACCCCTCTCTTCTGTCTATGAATTCTGAGTGCCTTGCATCCCTATGCACGTGGATGGCCAAACGCTTCCTCAAGCTGAATATGGATAAAAGGGAAATCATTGTTTTTCCTCCCCATAGGATTTCCTTTCCCCATAACCATTGGTGATACCTGTCTCCTCATCACCTCAAGTTCGCTGCCTAGGTGTCATTCTTGACTTCTCTCTTTCCTTTATAGCACACATCTGTGCCCTCTCTAATTCTTACCGTTTCCACCTAAGCAATATTGCATGCATCCATTCATTCCTCACCAATGAAGCTAAAACCTTCATCCACTCTCTAGTCATATCACACCTCGACTACTGTAACCTTCTCATTGTTCTCCCGCTCACCCATCTTGCCCCCTTCAATCCATACTTAATGCTGCTTCCAGGCTTATCTTCCTCTCATGCCGCTCTACCCCGGCCTCTCCTCTGTGTTAAACCCTCCACTGGCTTTCTGTCTGCTTCAGATCTCTCCTTTAACTCCTTACCCTCACCTTTAAGGCCATCTCCTCATCCACTGCTCCCTGCCTCTCTTCTCTCATCAACATGCACACCCATTCCCACCCACTGTTCTGCTAACCACTGCTGTCTAACCATCCTACTGATAACCCACTAACGCCTGTGTCCAGAGCTTTTCCCATGCTGCATCTCTGCACTGGATTGACCTCCCTTCTTCAGTCAGACTTTCTCCCACATTGCAGGTCTTCAAGCGCTCACTCAAAATGCACCTGTTCACGCTAGCCTACCGCTCCTCCACTTAACATCATCATTGCATCCAACATCTATCCCTTTTCCTTTCTTCCCCATCTCCTCCGCTCACGCCAGCAGTCCATTTCCCTCCCCCTCCTTATGTCTTCTGTAAGTTCATCCCTTCCACTTAGTGTGTTAGCTCACGTGAGCAGGGCCCTCCATCCTAGTGTTGTTCTCTCCTCCACCATTCCCCCCTTACTTCGTACCCTCTTGTCCCCCTCTGCTACCCTTTTACCCTATTTCCACCTTACGTTTGCTGTGCTGTCTGTGCTTGCTTCAATTTATAGAATTTTTGTGATATTTATATATTTATATTGTATTTTATTATGAACAGGATGCTGTCCATCTCTATCCTGTATGTGTGTACTGTATTTTGTTATATTTTGTAATGTGCTGCAGTCAACTTATGGCCCCTTATAAATAAACAGTAATAATATTTATAATTATCATATAGAGTGAGGCTTGTGGAAGGGAAATAAGTTAATTTTCATAACTAGGTTAGATTACATTTTCAGTGGATGGTTCTGCAAATGAAGGTATAGGAAAATTGGTGTCTGAAATATATATATAATAATATGGATTAACATATGTATACAAAGTAGGTGCTATTCTAAAGTTTGAGAGTAAGTTGTAAGACTAGTCTGTAATATTACTTGGTCTCCGTTGATGTTTCATACAGAGAATGATGAAACATAAAGCACAAGAATAGTTGTATATTTATAACTGGTTAAATGATAAGGTACCGGATTCACAACATTGATTTTTTTTTTTTTTTTTAACTTACGCGCCTAGTTATCCGTTTTGTAGCTACTATGCATGTGTAGTAACTATTTTACGCTATCAACGTGGTGTTTCCTTACGTAGAATGTGTACTTGCGTTCTTTAAAGACTGCATGCACGCAATCTACGTAACAAAACACTACGTAGATAGCGTAAGTTAGTTACTATAAACGAATAGTGTTGTGAATCCAGTCCAAAGTCTCATGGGATATCAGAGAGCACTGCAATTACTGCCAATTCTTCCACAAAAATCCTTTGTTCCAGGATTCTCTGTTGGATGGCTCTATACGATAGTGTTGTTAGAACACATCATACAGCAATTATAAGGATAAGATCATCTATACTGATATATAACAGGCCTAGACAATCTGTGGCACCCAAGGGGCCAGATTTATGAAAGTCGAGTTAGTAAAACGAATTTTAAATCGCAGAATTTACTAAAGTAAATTCAGCATAAAGTCACCAGAAATTAGGGTTTTTAAACTTGCCATAGAATAAATCGCTACGGTGAGTTTCAAAAGGCAGAGCATACAAATCGCATTTACTATACGGCGATTTGTAAAAACTGTGAATCATTCCCAAGTCTCGAGGAATGCCCATATTGTACATTAGTAGCCTAAGCTACTGCTGCTCATTTGCATTAATTTGCATTGCTTATTTGCATTAAGAGTCTTGCCCCTCTAGGCACACATGTGGAAATCATTACATTCCTAAGCATGAATCATTCCTAAGTAGCCGTTCTTATTTTTGAATCATTCTTACATGGTTTTAGTGCATAGGTTTGAGTTCTGGGCATTCTCAATTTAGCAGTTTTCAAATACACGCACATAAATCATGTTCTTAGTTGTGAATCAGGCCCAAAGTTACGAAGGGTGAAGGGTAATTTGTGACCTCAACCCAGCCCCTTTGTCGGAGTTGCTGTGGATGTGTTATAATGCCCACATGTGTATTATGAAAAAGCAGATATAATCTGAATTGATTAAAACACATGGAAAGTGAGGAAAAGAACAGAAATTTGGATTTGACCCACAGTTATTGGGATTTACTGGTCTGACTTAGTTATATTCATGGCGCAGTAAATCAGCATGTGATCACATAGTATGAGTCAAGCAGCTTATTAACATCCATCTAATTAGCTCTCTGGTTGTTAGATTAGGCTGTAATGCATTCCTTCACAAAGGAAGCATAATGAGATTAGTACATTTCTGATAGGAACCTTTACCACATGTCTCTGTGCATATGTGTTTTACTTGCACAAACTTTATAAACTAACTCTTAAACACCAATGATAATGAGTGTTTTCTTGCAAAGGGCGCACCCACAGAATTCTATGGGCATGAAAATGTATGCATAGAATTTGAGTCCAAAGTCTAAGGTTATCAAGGCATTCCTAGTCATGGCACATAGTTAGCTGCTAGTACCAATGCAAGTACTGTTTTAGGTGTGATTTGGCATAATCAGGCTTCATGAAGCCATATTGTTATAATCACTTAGGTTAATGTCTGTTACTTAAAACACACAGACACAGTACACAGTATGTTGCAGTGTAGCATAGAAAAGCTGCCAAAACTGCTTAGCTGAACTACTGTCCATGGTGCTGATTTGCTAGTAAATCACAATAACTGTGGGTTGAATCGGGACAGCCGAAAGTGTCTTTTCGGCTGAAGTAGGGAAGCCTTACCTTTCGGAGCACTGTGTTCGGTGCTCCGGGGATCGATTGCTATGCCTCTTCGAGGCATTAGCAATCGATTTCCCAGCCAGTTCGGGACCTACACCAGTTTCATTCAATTCAGATCATATCTGCCTTTTTGTACTACACACGGGCATTAAAACAAATCCACAGCAACTCCCACAGAGGGGCTGGGTTAAGGTCACAAATTACCCTTCACCCTTAGTCACTTTGGGCCTGATTAACTGGATCACATTTATTAATGTGTCTGTAATAAATCTGTCTGGAAATAGAATGAATTTTTGTATTTTTATTTTACCGACAGAGAGCTTTTTTTCAAAATGTGATTGTTAATGACTTAGACTTAGTGGGCATATTGAAGAGCTATATAATGGATCATCTTACATTGTCTTTTTCTTTTTATCAGCAGTGTTCATTAGATTAAGTTGTATTCCTACTTCACTGGTCTGCTTGTAACCCACTAATGTATTGTCATATAAGAATGCAGTACCACTTCATGAAGTGTTCTCCCAAGACCTTTTTCCATTTCACTCCACCCGGCTATTTTAGCTTATCATCTCCTAGGGCCTCATTTTCTAAGGTCGATGTTGGCCAAAGTCCCGGAACTTTAGCTGCTTTTGTCCCATCCTTGTATTCACTAAAGCCAAAGTCCGTTACTTTGGGCTTTTTCACAACCAACTCGACCAACATCGCTGTACCCTCGCAGTCCTGAATTTTCTAATGTAGAAGATATAAACTGTGGATTCACTAAAGGCGATTTTACTAAATCACCTCTAGTGCAGTCTGTAAGGGCTTAAAAAAAAAAGTGCCTCCTGTCTGTGGCGCTTTCATAGAAAATGACACACACTTTAATAGAAAAACACATGTCAACATAGTTGTCCTTATTGTTGTCCTTATCCTGCCGAGACATATACTACTATAAGGCAAAGCATGGCCATGTGTTTGTGGCCATGTTAATCCTTATAGTAGTATAAGCGTCAGCCTGACAAGTAATATAATGCTACAATGTAATGTGTCCCTAATAAAATACAAAATTTTCCCCAATAAACAGTACAACATTACATTACCTAATAAAACATTGTTAAACATGAAATTTTTTTTAAAGAGTCCCTTACTGTTTATGTAGACTATAATGGTGGCCACCATTTAAATATGACATCATAAACACTAGAGCGCTCACTAGAGCCCTCTAATGTATATGATGTCATACTTTCTATAAAAGGGTGCCCTCTAGCGACAGAACGATCATTAGTAGCGGCGCCCCAGAAGTGGAAGAAGGAGGACATCGTGGCAAGTGCCAGAAGAGGCCGAAGACTAGTTGCAAGCACCGGACCATCCTCTTCTAGCAAGCTGACAAGCATCTCCATTCAACATTACAAGAAGAACTTCAAAGACAGAAGAAACTCCAAGCAAATCATCCCAAGACAGATGACTGCTAAACGGTGAGTCAATACTTTATTATTTTATTACACATTTAAAAAAACACACTTCACTTTTTTAACGACGGCCACAATTATAGTCTACATAAACAGTAAGGGACTTTCATGTTTAACAATGTTTTGTTAGGTAATGTAATGTTGTACTGTTTATTGGGGGGAATGTTGTATTTTATTAGGGACACATTACATTGTAGCATTTTATCACTTATCAGGCTGCTGCTTACACTACTATAAGGATTAGCATGGCCACAAACACATGGTCATGCTTTGCCTTTTAGTAGTATATGCTTCGGCAGGATATCGCTCCCAAAAATCCGGGCATCTAAATGTCCATGCTCCTACTTTTAATTTTTACTACGACCTATGCCTGATATATTGATCTATAATTTCATTGAAAATGTTTTATCAACCATAACAGCTTCGTCCTCAGTGTTCACTAAAGAGGACTAAGTAAAATACAGGAAAATACCCTGGTCTAAGTGGAACTCAGCTTAACCCAATGCAGCCAGCTTGTTTGATGTTCATAGAGAAGTGATAATCATATTTACATTGGCTATATTATATTTATTCATTATTCTTGGTGTTGGACAAATTCATCCTTTGTGATAAAATTACAAGATAAGTAAATATATGACATGGTTTAAACCTAAATTAGAGCTGCTGGTGTACGTACAACTAACATATATGTTTTGTGAACTTTGGGATTAACTGTCAATTTAATACATAATTCATACTCAGAGATGTTTCCAATAATAGATACAAATACACTGTACTCATTTCATTAATTTTTCTGCAAAACAACAATTGTCTGTCTGATGAAAGTAAGCAAGCAATTTCAAATATGCACTTTCAGCTTTGTTAATTGAATATTAAAAGTAATAGAATAGCAAAAACTTGCACACAAACAAATCTTTACCTTGTGATTCCAGGCAGAGGAAATTGCAAAAGAAAATGAGGACAACTCAAAAGCAGAATCCGAGAAAGCTGAGTAAGTGATATTTTTATTAAACAAAACTATATTCTAATATACCTATTCTATATGCTTCCTGTTTTGTTTTTAAGTAAGACATTAATGGAAGCATTTAGGGAATATGTCATAATAAGAAGTATATTCAACTTAATCGTAATAAATGTATGTTTTATGTTTGCTGTGCAGATGATGGTTTTTAATCAGTAATGCAAACCTAGATTTCAATTAACCGACTCCTTCATAACTTCAGTCTTCACAATCCTTTTACACAGTACTTTATTAAACAGTTCAGCCTGTACTCGTTTACAACATGTCGCTTATTAATTGGCCTTTAATGTTTTAGTGTGTTAATGCTTTAGTTTATATTTGTTTGAAAATATGCTGCTACTGCATAGTGTACCTTATCTGGACAACACATCTTAAGCATATTTTAATATACTTGTTTAAGTAGAAATGATAGATTTCCCATATTCTTCTAAAACTTGCTGTGTGCCATTTTATTCATTTAAAAAAAAACTAATTTACTATTTAACTGTGATTTTGCTTCAATTAACTTTATTGATCGCTAAAATAGCTTAAGATGTGACTTTAATAGCCATAAGCTAAATATAAACATTGTAAATTCTAGCATTGAAGATGGTGAGAAAAAGGACAAAGCTAAAACAGAGGAACTATCACAGTTCTTAGAAAGCAAAGAAGGAATGAAGAAGAGAAAAAGAAGAGGGCAGAAAAAAGAAGAGCCTGAAGCATTTATGGCAAATTTCTTGGCAGGTTTGGAGATTTACCAAACCAAAATGCTGGTAAGCACTTTAAGTAGACATAACATAACATAATACTAAGGGACAAATATATTAAAAGCAGTGCGTGTGACTGGACCATGTCATCATAATTTATTTAATAACTTTATTTCAATTAGTCAGTCTGCCAAAATATATCACTAGAAATGCACTAAATTTTGATATTGGGAGAAAAAGTATTCCTATAGGAAGTCCCATGTTAATTAGTCCTTTTCCATGTTGTTGTGACAAAAACACCTTTTGGCATGTAGGCACAATAGAGGGTCATTAGCCTCCATCCTGTATCTTGAAAGATACAGGAACTGAATTAGAAATAACTAAGTTGATGTAAATTGGGTTAAGTTCAAATGGTGTTAAAGTTTCCAGGAAATGGTAAACATTGTTTGTAAGATCCAGACTTTGTGGTGCCTGTAGGGACAATAGGCAGGTTTTAACACCCTGAGAACGTGTCAAAAACAGTATAAAAAGGGCTGTATTTTATATTGCAACAGGTATTCCATCTGTTTTTTGTAGCTTAATGCTAGAGTGCATAAGTCCTTATAAGGGCTGTGAGAGCTAACAAAACATCTATCTGTTTCAAGAATTGTAGCTGCTGTATCCTGTGAGCTTAAATCTGATCTATTCCCCGACGGACCTGTGTGAACCCAGAAGCCAGCTACCCTGTAGTGCTGAACCATAGCAAGCGGTGCCACAAAATAAGACTTATCCTGATATAGCTCCTATACTGTGGGTATACCCACGGTATAGGAGCTATATTGGAATAAGTCGTATTTCGTGGCATTTAGGGCAACCTAACAGGACAATGGTTGGGATTCTGCGACAGTTGGTGGCCAGCTGTGAGGTATACGTCCTGGACCAGCAGTGGGATCCATGTCCTGTTACACTGTTACACAGTTGCAATTCAAATTCTGTGGATTCTAACTTTGGGAAATTAGTGAAAAACCCACAACATCATTTGAAATTAGCCATTTTAAGACAAATGTTATCCAATGATATAGTATAAAAACCATTAGTTATATAAAGCATAAGATTCATAAATGCGCATTCAGCCTAGTTTTACTTTTTCTGGGAGTGGTGCTCCCTCAGAGATCAGCGTTCCTGACAGATAATTTATTACTGATTTAATATATTTATCTCATTGTTGGCATTTTTGTGTATTCATAGGAATTCATAAGACTTCTTTAAAACTGAGTGAGCGCCGGTTACTGAGTGTCTTTTCACTTACTATACATTGTTCTTAGGTTTAGTAAGTTGAAGAAATTAGTCATTTCAATTTGTTAAATGATTGCAGAAGACAAGATGATCATTTTTCCACAGTACCAGATTAAGTGGGGCCCAGTAAGAAAGCCCAGCTTCCAAGGGACCTCTGCGCAGTGTGTGTTGTGAGATTCCTTGGAAGCCAGGACTGCTACAGGTCTCCTCAGCTACAGCGGCACTGCTCTGTCCTCTACGATGTCAGTGTTTCTGATGCTGCAGAGAACAGGATGCTGGATAGAGTGTGTAAGTAGCTATTGTAGCTGTTAGTAACTGCCTACATTACATCAGTGCCAATCTATCCACTGGCAGCACTGCAAGTTATTCTAACTAGCACACCTCCCAGCATCCTGCTCCAAATGTACCAGCAAGGAGTAGACCCGTTAATACCTGCAGGACACCAGAGAGAAAGGGAAAGCCAATAAAAAAAACACACACAAACCTCCCCTGCTTGCTCCTTTATTATAAAGAATGGAGGCTTTAAGAAGGGTTTTGCAAGGTGTAGAGCAGCAATGATCAAAAGGGTTTATTTAGATATTAACCTACAATGTCAGGCGCCAAATCTGAAAATATGATTTGTTGTTAATATTTGTGATTCACAAGTTCTGTACATAAGATATAGCATATTTTTGCCAATCCCAGTAGAGGCATATAATGTTCCTAGAACTTGAAAATCCAGACATGGCATCTGCTCCACTATTCTCTTTCGTAACTGTTCCGGGTGGGACTTGTGGGTTCCTTATTTAAAAGAGAGAAAATGCTCCAGCGACACTGTCGTTAACCAGTAACAGACTATACCGTTCTATCTGTAAAATAAAATGCGGAAATGCCCGTTACACATATTTGAAAATATAGGATAAGCCACCAGCCACCATCAAGGCCTTTCTGCATATGGTGGTCCTAACTTTAACAATGAGAGTCCCAATGTTGAGTTATATATATATATAATAGCAACTGATTCAGATTTAGAAACAACAGCACAGCAAAGAAAGAAACACAGAAATCAGCAAACAAACAAAAGAGAGAACATTAACACCTATGTTTTTAAATTGATAGGTAACTTACCTCAGGAGACACCCCTTTAAGCCTCCAAAAAGCTGCTGTGGAACAACAAAATACAAAATGGAAATTGCTCATTTCAATGTATAGGTTAATGCAAACAGGTGCATGAAAGGCAGGGGTAATCCGATCGGCATACTCTCCCATTAAAATGTTTTCATCTAAAATGGCTGCCATTTGAAACAAAGACAGACGAAAAGGAACTTTCATCTGTCTCTATTTCTAAAGGCAGACCATCGGATCGGGGACTCCCACCGGTTCAACAGGTATCCAGGTGCTCCTATCTCGATTGGACAGGTCAAAATGGCCATTTCTGCAGTCAGTCCTTTAGGCAAGGCTGGGGAGACGAACTTGTGCTAAGACCTATATACCCTGATAGTAACAGAGCCAGAACTCCATACTTTATTAAGTTAATTAGTATTTCTTATCTAACTAGTTTCTACATTCCGCATTTGCGCAGTATAGTGTACAGTATAGCTATGCATAATGTTACTATCACGCGCACGCTTGGCCTTGTAATTTCTCATTTTACACAGTAATATGCATGCATAAAAGTACATTATAAAATAGAGAATGGGGGCCATCTTAGACTGCCTGAACACAATAAAACATGTGTGAATAGCACTCTAGACTATTGACACCACAAAAAGTACAGTTGTACTGGTATAAAACCAAACTGTTATAAAATACTACATATTACCTCATACTACCTCTTTAGAGAAAAAAATTGATTATTAAGATTTCCATTGAACTTCTAGTTTTCTTTAGAAGTAAAGTTTTCAATCTTTATACCAGATGCTTTTACATTGGTTACAGTAAAAAAAAAGTATCTTTTTATATGGATCTAAATAAAGTGTAGCTTCTTTAATCTTTTGTTTTGTTATCTCTTTTCAGAATTATCTGGCCAGAAATTTCTACAATCTACGATTCCTTGCTCTGTTTGTTGCATTTGCCATTAACTTTATTCTACTGTTCTACAAGGTAAAGCTTTTTACACTGTACACTTTCTTGTGCTATATCAGTGGTCTTCAGTCAAAGTACTTTAGGAACAGAATCTTTTCTTTTATTGTGGAATCTATTGTCCTCTTGTGAGAAAAGGATTCATTTGAAGACAGACATACTGTATCAGTTCCTCTTCTCAAAATGAGCTTTCATCATCTGTATGGTTCTTTAGCTCAACTTTTCTTTATTCTATATCAGTAACCTGTATGCTACTCATTATGTTGTGTTGCTTTATCTATGATGTAAAAAGGTTACAAAGTATAATATATACTATATCAGTAAATTCAGCATACTTTTCTATGAATCTCTGCAAACTAATAACTATATATAAATTAGAGAATGTTAGAACAAGAAATAACTTCATTCTGCATCTTTGCATAGTTGTAAATGAAACTATGTGAATTTTAAATGAAACCTGGTATACAGATCATAGATTATGTTCAAAGAAAGCAATTATGAAGCCAGTGATGTTACAGACAGTAGCATCATACCTTACTTTACTTTTCTAGGTAACAGAGGAACCCTCTAGTGATGAAACAGATAATGAATCAAACCTATGGGACACGTTCCAAAATGAGGAGGAGGATGCAGATGAAGGAGCAGTTTATTTTGTCCTGCAGGAGAACACTGGTTACATGGCTCCTACGTTACGCATCTTGGCTATAATTCACACCATCATCTCCTTCCTCTGTGTTATTGGTTACTACTGTCTGAAGGTAAATGTAATATATGTATGTAATGATGGAACTCATTGTTCAGAGAGGACTGAATCCTTTCCATTTTCACTGCAATCAGATTTTGACAATTTTTACAGTATCTTTATACGTGCACATGCTACATAAGAACATAAGCTTCTCTATCTAGTTTTCCAAAAATTGACAGTTCTGACTGAGGATTGTGCTCTCAAATGGGTGGGATTTGGTATTACAATGCACAGTAAAGGCTTTCGTACTCCGTACTGGACTGGTATTCAGACTTCTGAACAACTGTTATTTTATTCTCATATGAGTCAGAAAAGTTAAGGCCTAAGGTTTGTCTCTGTGAGGGGGAATGGTAAGCAGTGTCTTATTGCCTGTCTCGTATAATGGAATCCTGTGCATCATGTGGAAAAGAATTAAGCTAGCCATACACTACACAATTATTGGTCACATCATCCAGTTATTGTGAGATTGAACCAATAATCACTGTAGAATGTAGAGAAGTTTTTCTTTTTTTTTTTTTGTAACTAACTTTTATAAAAAATTGGGTCTAATAGTTTTGGCTTTTGTCCTTTTTAAAGCATATCAAACCCAAGCTACCAATATCATGTAGTGTGTGGTCTTTTCAATCGCCATCCCGGCCGGAGTTTCCCCACTTTCACCGAGTCCATAATTACTGGCATTATAGCAGTAATAATGCAATGAAAGCTCTGCATTTCTGCAAGGCTGCACAGGCAGAGATGTTGTGCTTTTATTACTGCTGCACATATCTATAATTATGGAGTCAGTGAAATGGGGAAACTCTTGTCTAGAAGGTGGAGTTGCCACACACTGGGAGCAGATCTCTGCTGGCCTGACAGCCAGCCACTCAGCTGCATGGGCCTCCTGTCAGTCTTAGCAGCTTATTTTCAGGAATCCTCGGTCACAACAGGAAAGGTATCTAGTGGCGATATCGATACCTTTCTCTATCTGAAAAACATCCCGTTTGTCGGGTCACTTCTTGCAGTGACCAATAATTGTTGTAGCATATGGCAAACTTTACACACGGTACTCATACTATATTTATTGTCATGATTATATGTGTGGAACAGCTTGGGTGGCACTATTTTACTGAGGACTCCATATTTTAGAATTAGGAGATAGCACTTTTAAGTCCTAACACTTATGTATGTGGCCTGGATTCACACATAAGTACTCCAGCAGACTTCAGTATGCTATGTGTTTAAGTCTGTTGGAATATGTTACCAATACCTCTGCAACGGAACGCAGCCAAATATCATGAGATACGCATGTGGGGTGGGCAGAGGCATCTAAATTGCACAGTAAGGGCTTGGCAATTCAGCATTCCGTGTGGAATACTTAAAGCAGGGTCCTGCTGGTGGATCTCTAATCCACATGTAAGAGAGCAGGGGGAGTGCCCTGTTCTCCTACATGCGGGGTGGTGAATCACAATTTCTGTCCACTAGGCTCTGCAGTGGAGGCTAACATATGTAAATATGCCCTGTGCATCCAATCCTGTATTCTTTATGTATCAAGAATAGCAAGTCCAAGTGTATATAAAGAGCCTTGATCATTAAAATGGCTTGCTGTGATAATTATAGGATTTATTCTTTATAATTGAAACATCATAGAAAATCACTACAATAATGAAAGGAGTCATTGAATCCCATCTGCTCCTGTTAAAGGGTGTGGATTGATAATACAGTTAGCCAGATGTTAATAACATAATTTCTTCTATCCTTTTCCCAAAGGTTCCTCTGGTGGTATTTAAACGTGAGAAGGAAATTGCTCGCAATGTGGAGTTTGATGGTCTGTACATCACAGAACAACCGTCAGATGATGACATTAAAGGGCAATGGGATCGTCTTGTTATAAATACCCCGTAAGATGCACAGCTATTAATATTTACACATACTATTTTCACTAATCTATGCTTTCTTTTTGCTGTTAACCCCATATGTCTTTAAATATTTTTCACATTTTACACCTCGTACAGAGATATCATGAAATAGCATTTTGTTTTTCATTTTAGCCTGTGTAAATAAAACAGCAAATATGGTTTTATTTCCCACTGAACAATACAATACAGACCTTGCCATGTTCTTGTTATCTATTTTCATAACCAATTCTTTGCTTATAAAGGAATCATTTTAATATATCTTCTGATTTACCAAACCATAACAGGTAGTGGGGGAACATAGGGAGCTCCTGCTATTTTATATACTTCCTCTAAATCCACCCAAAATAGGAGAGCATTATTACTGATATCAGAGAATTCCTATCATAGGGACTGTTAGAGCATGCTTTATAAAAAAGAATTAATAATGAAACAACATAATATTCTCACAATACAGTAGTAACAGCTGATTCTATGTATGGAAGCAAGTTTTAAACAAAAGCATTTGGACGTTGACATATTTGTAGGAATCTTCCACATTTTGCATTTGGGATAATTTCCCAACTTACTATATTTAGTCCCATCTTGGAGAAAAAAATGGGAAATATCATCAGGTTATACCAATAAGACTGAGTTATGAGAATTCCACAATACAAAGGCAAATCTCTGCACTCCATGTAAGCACTATATAAATAACAGGCAACTGCGTTTTGCCCACTTATCACTACAAAGTTCAGAGAATCTCAACGCTCTCCTAAATCAATGCCCAGCAGGTAGGAGGTGGAGGTGGGAAATAATGGGGCCATTAGAACAGTAGTATATTATGGATACACAAATGTTCTTTATATATTACATACATAATCAATTGTTACATTACTAGTTATAGTATTCAGAGTGTTTCTGTACCATGTACAATCCAAAGGAATAAATCCTGATTAGACATATACAATTTTTATTTGTTTATCAATGCAAATGATTTGAACAATTCTTGCATATAAACTGCATTTCAGTTTTAAAGATCAGATACCGCACTCGAAAATATAGAGAAAATCCCCCTACCATTGTAAAAGTTTATTAGATAGTATTAAGGGAGTAAATAAGAGGGGGTGAGACTAGTCAAAATTGAAATAGATTTTTATATATATTCTATTTAGCCACCTCCTCTGGTGCTACCATTCCCTAGTAGATCAACATGTACCAAAAAAAAAAGAGAACAGGGAATATGAGGCGCGCTGGCGTTGTGCACGAGGGGATCCTGTAGCTAGTGTGCACCTTCTATTCTGCTGCTTTCAGCGCTTATTCTTTTTAGCTTAAAATCGTTTCCATGCCCAGGCTGTCAGTGCTGTTGTATTTGGCACTTGTCAGCATCATCTATTACTATATATCTATTGTGCCCCTTTGATTGGCACTTACTATTAGCCATAATATCGCTATTCCACTACACTGGCATACATTGTACTGTTGCTGGCAATTATATTGGGTGGCTATTATTTAATACTGTTGCTGGTAATAATATTAGGTGGCTATTATTTAATTATTAAAGTGGGTGATTTTCCACTTTTGAGGACCTATCATCCAGCACAGCAATTTAATTCCATTTTGGCATTATATGAATATATATGTCATATTTGCCCTATATATCCCACTGCCACTAAATATGTGAGCCATGCAATTATGAGAATGACATAACAATTAGTAACAGCTGGGTTCACTTTGATTATAGATTTTGTACCTTATTATAGCAATCATTGACACCTACCTCAGGATTCCCTCTTGGTTTTAATCACTTATTGTCTTGTCATTTCACAAATAATTTTTCGTTTTTATATTTCGCTGGCATCGGCTGCCTTTGTGTTTACTATAAACCCCTCTATTAGTTGTAACATACATTCAGATTAATTAACAGTGGTTACAGATTTACTTAAGTTTTAATTTATATACAATAAAGTTTGAGATTTTATAAATACACTGCCATTGTTTAAAAAAGGAGCTAGAGTGCACCTCATATTCCCTGTCTTTTTCTTTTTTTTGGTACATATAAACTGCATTATAACACATAAAAAAAAATATGGACTAAACCATAATTATAACAGACCCTCCAACATGACACATTCCATTAGGTACAATATACTGTCACTTACCTGGTTTAAATCAATTAACAGATATTTTTTTTAAAAAACTAGGGGGGCAGATGCAACAAAGGTGGTTACCATGGTAACTGACAATTGGAAACTGAGTAGCACAGTAGTTTGTAACTAATGGAATGGGTCATGTTAGATGGTATGTTACAAGTGTCTTATGTAGTCATTACAACAAACAGGAAGTAGCAATAACTCCATTGCCAAGAACTCCTTAAGATTAAAGATCTTGTACATCTGATAAAATGTAGAAAGTCTTATTTCCATTCACATTAAACAACCTTGTTAAGTAAAAAAAAAAAAAAAAAGTTACTGACAGATAAAGACCCTCCATCATGACCCATTCCATTAGGTACAATATACTCCGCACCTGAGCTTCCAACTGTCACACTCACCTGGTGAAATGATTTAACTGATAATAATAACTATTTGTCTCTTCAACAATGGAGGTTACCATAGTAACTGACAGTAGGAAACTGAGAAGTAGAGTATTTTGTACCTAATCGAATGGGTCATGTTGGAGGGTATGTATATATTTGAGCTATATAGCTTGTATCTAAATAATAAATAATGTGTGACATTCAGCATGGTTTTATCACCAACTAACATCACTCTTCAAAAGAAAAGACACATTAATAAAGAATACATATGGTACTGTTTAAAAACAAACACATTACTTTAAATTTGGCTACTGGAGGAGAAAGCCTCATAGTGTACTTCAGACTATCTTCCAGGAATTTGGTGAGATGATTAGAAAATACTTGATGTCATGTAGATGAACAAGTGCTAGATAGTGTAGGCTGCTAAAAACTCATCTATTTCCAAGAATATGACATACACATCTTTAACCCAATGCCTCCTTATTCCCTGCATAGATGTCTCTGCCTTTGTCATGTTAATGCTTATCACATGACTCAATTTTATGCTTAGAAATGTAGAGATATGATGATGGTGCTGCAGGTGGTTGAATAATGTGGTATTTTATTATTCTGTTTGTAGGTCTTTCCCAAATAATTACTGGGATAAATTTGTTAAGAGAAAGGTAAGCTCTTTTCCTTTTGAATACAGAGGTGGTCATAATCTAGATTTTGCATTATTGCATTATCATAGCATTGAAGTAAAATTGTATAATGTGATGCATAGGATAGTAGTGAGAATATTAAATGCAATACTGACTATCCTTACATATTTTTTATTGTATGAGAATTGTGTAAAAAAGTGCCCTATATAGACTCTGACTTGCAGTGCACTGATTGTCAATGTAAAAGCTCTATGCACAGTATTGTGTCTAAGAAACAAAAATTGCAGTTTTTAGGCACATATTTGTCTGTGCAAATTTAGCATCATCTACCTAGGTTTACATGAATATTATGTCTTATGGAGAAGAAGTTAAGTCCCAGTTGAGCACTAGGTGAATTTACTGTACTGTAATTCTCTTTACAAGCTATACCTGAACTGTTACAACCTATCTCTATAGAAGGATTACGAAGGATGCATATACATGAATCCTACTTAAAATTATTTTCCCAAATAGATGGAGACAGAAAAGGATTTCAAAGCCTACAAGAGACAATTACACAGCTACATGAGCTATGCCCATGTAGTACAAAATATTTCAAGCCAACTAAAGAGATATAGACACATATTTCTATTAATATATAAACTAGATAACTACATGATGAAAAGGAGAATACACAATGTAGGTGTGCCCTCTGACATGACTGAATGTTAGCATCAGGCTTTGGAATACCAGAGCTTTGTCTACATGTGAATGAATGGCAATGGGTCTGTTTAGTCTGTTAAATAGTACAATAAAATTGACTTTTCAATGGCTCTAGGGACCGGATCCACATTTAATAACGATAGCTGATTTCCACACGCTAGATGCGCTGGCAATGCACATCCCATATGTTCCGTTATGGA
>WWET01000130.1:292924-339611 GCA_011038615.1 Limnodynastes dumerilii | reverse complement strand
ATGGATTGCCCTACATACAGAATGTAGTTCTGTGCATCTGGAGATCCGTTTGGCAGGGTTATGCTTCCCCTCCTCCCACCTCGACTCCTCCATAAGGTGGACATGGGGAAGCATTTTAATTTTACAGTCAGGGTGTGATTAAGGGGTTATGCACAGGATCGCTGATCTGCACATTTGACTTAAGGCTGCCTTATAACATGAGAGGGGGGAGTGGCAGGGGAGTTCACTCACCCCAGGTGCTGTGCTTCCCCTCCGCCTGCTAATTTGGGGGTTGGGAAGCATGGTAATTGTACAGTGTGGGAGGGGGTTGTATGGACCGCTGATCTGCAAGATTGACTTAAGGCAGGCTTAGGGCAGCGTAAGCTGCCATAAAGCCCACACGAGGAGTGACACGAGTTCACTCCCCTCTCTCTCTGTCGGATGGACAGGTTCTGAAAATAATATAAGGAACAAAAGACAAGTCCGGCACTCCAAACAACATTATATACCACTATGTGTCAGCACATACATAAAAAGGAGGTTTCGTCCTTGGCTGCACCTCTTTCATTTATATATACAGGGCCGCCATCAGATGGGGACAGCCAGGACTGCTGTCCTGGACCCAAGGCTCCCCAACAGTACATGTGTTCTAGATCTCCTTGCTGGAGCACAGGTGTGTTAATTAGTGACTGTTTAAAAGATCAACAGGTGGTATAATTATATACCTTGTTCTGTAGGGAGATCTGGAAAACATGCACTGTTGGGGAGCCTTGAGGACTGGATTGGGAACCACTGCTCTACTGCAATAATTATCTAAACCAGGGGTTCTCAACCCATGGTACGCGTACCACTGGTGGTACGCGTACCTCTGTGAGGTGGTACGCGGCAGGCAGTCCTCTTGCTGCAACGCTGTAATGTTGTTTAGTATAATAGTGCCAGACTTAAGCTGATTTTTACTCACTGTTTCAGTAAAGATCAGTTTAAGCCTGCAGCCTGTCACACTAAACAACATTACAGCGTCCAGGAACACGAGCCGAGGGGGCGGAGCTTTGACTGGCACTGCAGGAAGAGGATCCACAGAGCTGAAAGAAAGAAGGAAGTGCTGGAGGCTGGATCAGGTAAGGTAAAAGAGGTGGAACTGGAGTGTGGATTGTGCGGAGAGGGAGATGCCAGAAGGGGGGAAATGTGTGATATGTAATGTAGAGAGGGATATAAAAGAAGGGCAGGGGTGATAATGTGTGGAGAGGGATATATATATATGAATAGGAGAGTGTAATGTGTGGGGAGGGAGATAAGAGTAGGTGGGGTGTAATATGTGAAGAGGGAGATAAGAGTAGGGGGGTGTAATATGTGGAGATGGAGATAAGAGCATTAAGGGAGATATAATTTGTAGAGAGGGATATAACAGAGGGGGGTGGATGGTGTGAAGTGTGGAGAGGGATGTAACAGGAGTGTAATACATCATAATGGGGAAAGGTATAATATTTCCAGGAGAAGTGTAATATGTAATTTGGGGAGTAGGATGTAACTGAATGGGGGAGGTATAATAAATAATATGAAAAGAGAAAAATTTCATCTTGGGCCTAAAATTAACCAGAACTGAACCTTACAGATAAATGTTACACTAATTGTTATATTTTTTTAAAAAGTTAATTATTTTGGTCTAAGTAAATGAATCATTTTTGCAAAGTGGTACTTCACCTGGTTCCTTAGCGGGTAAGTGGTACTAAACAAAAAAAGGTTAAGAACCCCTGGTTTACACTAAAACAGACAAAAACTAATTTTATAAGAAGGCAGAAAATATATCACCTAACTTCTACTACTGTCTCTGTAGTAAATCATACAGTCAGAAACATGTTTGCTTACTGTGATGTTGTTATGGAACATTATGTTACTATGGGCTACATCCACATTTGGATCCCTGATTTTTTGGGATGTTTTCAGTATTCCAACTCTCTGTCTAAATTTTACATTGAAAAGGTATCAGAAAACTGATTGAAACACAAAGAAGTTCATAAAAATTTAGAAAGCTTATTTTCAGATTGTAATAGCCCACTAATAGAGAGATTCCAATTTTACAAATATTCATTTCAGTAACATTAGTGGAAGCAACACTTTGCTTGGGATGCGGTTGTCGGGCCTACCGGTTGTATTTCAGACGTGAGAAAGTCGCCAGCTAAATGGCGTCTATTGTTCGAGCAGCCATAAAAATAGAAAATTGTTATTGGGAACAGGAACCTATTTCTCAGTTCCCAATAGTAGAGGCTGTGGCAGTTGTGGTGGCTTTATTAGGGTTAGGCTGCAGGAGGCTAAGGTTAGGGTTAGGTCTTAAGTGGAAGACTAGAGTTGGGCTGCAGGGAGTGGAGGGTTAGAAAATGGTAAGGCTAGGGCTAGGTCAGTGTTGGCTAACCTGTGACACTCCAGATGTTGTGAAACTCTGATTCCCAGCATGCCTTAAATGCAAAAGCATAGCAGATACCTGACAAAGCATGATGGGAATTGTAGTTTCACAACACCTGGAGTGTCACAGGTTAGCCATCACTGGGCTAGGTAATATTACTTCCCTTTTGGTTTATGACTTCACAACTACAGGAGTTGCATCAATGCTGCTTTCTAAAATGCATTCATTTGTATTGTAAGGGTCTTTCGAAATTAAGATGATTGTGCTGGCACACTGATATTCCCTACCTGAGACCACTCATATTATCACTGTCCAGACATAGATTGTGTGTAGGCAGACTGCGGAGTTACATGCTTGTATAACAAAGGTTCAGTGATGCTATAAGCTTCCTTTTTACAATTGGAAAGTAATACCTTGGCAACAGTTACAGTCCTTGAGGCAACAAAGTAAATTATAGGTTCTGCTGTGTCCATTTTTAGACACCACCTTGTGTGTCGCTGCATACAGTATATAAAGGGCAATTGAATCGTAATAGTATCTTTGATCTTGGCCCAAATGAAATTTTCAGATGGGATTTCTAAACGACTTGCTTTACTTAGGTTATTAATAAATATGGAGACTTGTATGGAGCAGACCGTATTGCAGAACTTCTGGGACTGGATAAAAATGCCCTGGACTTCAGCCCTGTGGAAAAGACCAAAATAGAAGAGGGATCACTTGTGTCATGGTGTGTATAATATGTATTATTAAATATACCACAAGCACCATACAAATGCACCAACTTCCTGATTGTATCCCTTTATTTGCCAATACGTTATTATATTTGACAACTAAATCTTTATTACTTATTAGTTCAATGCGCTGGAGAAAGTCAGTGTAGTTCTTCACACATATTGGCTTCTGTCAGAGTCTATCTAGCTTACATTCCACATATACCTCTAATTTACATATAGTCATTAGCCTTGGGATCAGATACATTTAAACAGTTTGCATAATGTTGACCTTGGGGTAACATTCTAGAAAGAAATCTCCATATCATTTAAAAGTGAACTTTTCATCTGTTAAAGTGAATGATCTTTTATTTTAATTTTTTGCTCGGCCCCCTGCTGTGATCATAATGATGACAGGAAATTCCTAATTAGTTATGGCTGTAAGAATCCAGGTGCAATGAATGAAAAACAAATCTGAACTATGAGTCTGTAATTATTTTGTAATATAATACACTATATATGAAGCATCTTTGCACCTCTTGTATTTAGTGTTTAGCGTCATGGTAAAGAAGTAAGGTCACAGAATTAGGATAACTAATTCTGTTGCCTGTTCGATAAGTGACAATGATAACTGCGATATTATGTAACCTTAACTGGTTCAAAGGTGTTAAAGCAAAAAAATAAAATTGATAAAGCAGTGTTCTCTTTATGCTAAATGACAGAGAGATGTTCACTGGTCTGCATACCCTAATAAATAAGATATCTAAATCAACAGTGAAAAGGTTTTACAAAAGTGTGGAATTCTCTGGAAAGTAATCAGGAGCCGGATCCAGAACTACGTCCGTCTTCCATAGACGGACGTAGTTCAATAAACAGTAGCTACTGCCACCGCATATACGCAATCTACGTATGGAAACGATACGCAGATTACGTACGATAGCTACTACGCATGCGCAGTAGCTATTGTTCATTGAATTACGTCCGTCTATGGAAAACGGACGTAGTTCTGGATCCGGCCCCATGTCATTTTTTTTATGATTACTTTCCTGATATATATATTGCATGACATTACACAAACATATCCACTACAGTAAAATCTACTTTCTTTTATAACCAATTTTTGTACAGAAAGAATATTTGATGTATTATATGTTTCACAGTGCTGTGTTTACATTACACTAGGTTAGAAAAGAAAACTAAAAACTGCTGAGGTTTTAAAAACAAAATTATCCAAACTATTTGGAGTCATTTTGGTTTGTGTATACAACCATTTACTGTCATCTGCAGGTTAAGTTCCATCGACATGAAGTATCACATTTGGAAGCTCGGAGTGGTCTTTACTGACAATGTAAGTTTTTCCCTCCTGATATTATTTGGGACTGGATCCAGATTTTTTGCTAACAATTCACAGGACGGCCCTGTGACCATTTCTGACAGCGGAGTGCAAAGAGAAAAGAGCTTTTACTATATGGTAGGGGGGAGTATTGGCATGGAGGGTAAGGGTTAGCAAAGGAAAGGGAGGGTTAGGAAAGGGTTAAGGGTAGGGTTAGGTAAGATTACTTACCTTATGGCTGAGAAGTCTTTGCGACTCCAATTGTCACTTCTCCGCCACTTTCTAAAATGCAGACTGTTAGCAATTGTACAATGACCATCATACTGATGAACCACACTCCAGTTTCGGAAGTTTGGGTCTGGTCCTTGTGTTTATAAGCTGAAAATATGCAGCCACATTGGGCTTTAATTAACATTTTATTGTCTTTTCAGTCCTTCCTTTACCTTGCTTGGTACACGACAATGTCAATACTTGGACACTACAACAACTTCTTCTTTGCTGCTCATCTTCTGGACATTGCTATGGGCTTCAAGACCCTGAGAACTATTCTGTCCTCAGTTACCCACAATGGAAAACAAGTGAGAATATCCTCTGCTTGTGCAGTCTGAGATTTGTAATAGCTTAGACAAAAGCTATTAAGCTTAGATTAAGACATAGATTACTAGCTGATTGCAATGTTTTCTAAAATAGACTGCACAATTAAAAAAAAAAAGCTGAAATCCTTGGACGGTAGCATTGCCTGATTTACAGCAGTGACATGCATGGTGTATGAGTCACTGAATCCACTTATATGCCCACATTACTCATGCCAGAAAAAATACTGCAAACAGCTGAATTAAGTGCTGCTCATTTCACAGCTCAGACTCCGGCATGGTGCACTTAAGCCATCCATTCTGTACGAATATGTAGACTATGCAAGACCATTGAAAATTAATATCCATCAAAATGTGAAGTCTGTTTGTAAAGTACTTCTGATAATTGATCTACAATCAGTCTGTTATTATTGCCACTTGTACTACGGCCTTGTGCTTTTGTAAAGCTGTGTACACATACACATGTAGCATTTTACAATAACATTGTTGATTACAAGCCAGTGAACACGCCAATTCACGTGTATACACTATACTAATTTACCAGCGGATATAAGATCATCATCTCTTCTAATCATCTGCCAGAAATGTACTACATGTACACTGTACAGATAACTGCCTTTGCTGCACAGAAGACTGTCAGAGAAATCAGACAGACGATTGTACTTGCATAGACACTTCCCACATTTTTAGGAAGATATACAATATCATAACAAATCATTGTAAATTATATTATTGGCCGCCCAATACAACAAATGGAGTAAACTTGGAAAGCATTAATATCGATGATGTACAATTGTAACATCAGCAAACGTTTAGCTTCCAACTCAGAATTTCACCTGCCCTCTCCCGTACTGGAATACTATTAACTCCATTCTTTCAACTGTTAACTTCTAGTGAGTCACTGATGTTTGTTGTAGCTTTCTCATGAATTATTGAGACTACGCAGCTGCTTTAAACACTCACAGCATGCACTATTCATTTTTACCTGCTGGATAAAGGAAACCTGCAGATTTAAGCTAGCAGTTTCTCTTCTAAATTCAGTGTAAAATGTAGTGGCTGTTTCATGTTGCAAAATTAATATAATTATATAAAATCTACATTTAAAATATGCAAAATTGCTGCATTTCTTACAGTTATCATATTTTTATTAAGCTAGGATAAATTAACAAATATTCAAGTCTATTGTCCCCAAACAACCAACATATTTAGGAATAACAGGGGCACCAAATTATTTTATTTTTTTTATATTTTCTGTTTTCCTTAACTTTCTCTGAACAATGTCAAACCTGCACAAAAGTGCATCAATTTGAAAGTATCTGCTAGTAATATGGACAATGGAGGCATGTAAACTTAATATCCGTACAGAACAACCAATGAAAAAGAAGTCTGTCCTGGCCACAAAAAAACTATTCAGTGCACCTCATCTGTCTGTTCCTTAAACTATACACATTTTTCACTCTTATGAGTTGCACAGTCTTATTTTGCCCATAACGATGTTTAAAGTACAGGATACTATTATCACTTGCTGGACAATTATAAATGATGACTTCTGTGTATGATGCTGTCCCTATATCAATGATAGGGAGAGTCTACAGCAGGATGTAATTATATTCCACATAGTTAAATGTTGTTTTTATATGGATTTTTTTTTATCACAGGGAATGAACCTGAATCAGGAGTATGTTTTGCTGATAAAATGTAAAAGGGAAAATAAAAAATGTATGGCGATAGAAAAGTACACATTTATGATATCTGGTCACAATTAAAATCTATGTTGTGTACGACAAATGTTATATTATCCAGAAATTAGTGGGTAGCATGTGAAGTGAAACTAACATTGTGTTCTTTCTTCAGTTGGTGCTAACAGTCGGTCTTTTGGCGGTAGTTGTTTACCTTTACACTGTTGTGGCCTTCAACTTCTTCCGAAAATTTTACAACAAGAGCGAGGATGAAGATGATCCTGATATGAAGTGTGATGATATGATGACGGTATGTCCAACAAAATAACGCAACGGAGACATTAGGCTGAATCACTACAAAACCCTATAGTAACAATTTGCTTTACATTAAATACCAACAGAAACTTGTTCAGTTTACATACACCTTATGACGTGGCATATATCATGACCTGTAACACTGCACTGCTCACATATGTGTGCAATTCATGTAGCAATATCTCTGACCCCTGATGTAACCACTAATGATGATGCACAAGAAAAGGAAGTTAAGGGTTTTTCATTGCCAGTCCATTCTATGTAATCCTTAGATTGTGATTTTATGAACCAGACTAATTAGAACATGTTTACATTGCAGTGTTATTTATTCCACATGTACGTGGGTGTGAGAGCTGGAGGAGGCATTGGAGATGAGATTGAGGACCCTGCTGGTGACCCTTATGAGATGTATCGTATTGTGTTTGACATCACCTTTTTCTTCTTTGTTATTGTTATACTCCTGGCCATTATTCAAGGCAAGTATATTTTTTGACCATTATCCCTAGAAAGATATTGTAAAATAAATGCTAATCTATAAGCCAGTGACAAGGTTAATGTAAGATAGACAGGCTACCAAACAGTATATGAATTAAAATATGTTAATTCCTCTGTATCATTAGTGGGACATATGCAGGACCATATTTAAATATATCAAAGATTTACAATGAAAGAGTTTATCTATAAACTGGTTCCAGAATGTAAAAAATATACCTGTATTGTTAACTAAGTTTAGCATAGACAGTAAAATAACTCATTTGTCACAAGACAATCAATGAACTGAGGGATCTAGATGCTTCTGGTTTAGGCGATTTAATGCCTACCCATTGCATTCCACCTAATAAAATAAGGAAGGGAAAAGCCCTGGCGCTGACTGTTTTCCTATCTCCTACTACCAAAACATTTAAAGACCGGTTGTTCCAGATGATGCTGGTGGCCTTTAACAGCATTTCAAATACCTCTCAATTCTCCCCAGACTCACTCTCAGCCCATTTAACAGTCATACTAAGGTAAAGACCACTTCCTTTGTGCTAGTTATATGCCATTTTCATTAATAGACTCTACACAATACTGGTGGCTAACAGACTTCAGCAATTCCTTTTTGAGCTGATTCATAATGATCAGGTGGGTTTTATCAACAATACTACCAAAGTCATTAGGTGAACCCAGATAGCCCCAAAACCCTTCTCCTATCCAAGGACGTGGAGAAGGCTTTTGACAGAGTGGATTGGGGCTTTCTCAAAGGTATCTTAGAGCACATAGGACTAGGCCCACCTCTCTGCCTACATAGGATTACAGCACTGTACAAATCAGACACTGCTCAGCTTATGATAAATGGGGCTCTCTCAGACCATTTCCAGATAGGAAAGGGAATTCACCAAGTATGCCATCGCTCGCCCCTCATATTTGACCTTTCCATTTAGGCTCTGGCTCTCTCAGTACGTCAGAGTCCTGACATATGAGTCATTAGATTGTCTGTCTTCCTAACCTTATAAAGAAGTTTGCCCGATACAGGGCCCTCTTTAATCTATCAATTTAGCCGCTTCAACAATACAATCCCTCTAAGCAAACTTCCCCTTCTGGTGGCACCATTCCCACTTAAAATATTTTGGGATAACCCTTACCAAATCTATCTCAGCCTTGTTCCAAGCCAACTTCCCTCCCTTGCTGGCAAAAATTTCCCTGTGGAGCATGAGGACTTTCTGAATATAATTCTCTCCAGCGGAGGGAGTTCTGAGCATATTTATAGATGTATAGATATTTATAGATGCAACATTTCGTCCACTACACAAATAATGTGAATAATGACTCGCATGTTTCGACCTCTCACTCCCTATGAAGTCCTATGTACCTCTACACCGGGTCAATCCACATAGTCTCACCACTCTACACTTTATTCACCTCTATCTTGAGTTTTGTGGATGCGTGGAATAGAGACTTACCCGGTACTTTCACTGATTCTGCCTGGTCGAAGGTTTTCCAACTCACCCGTACTTGCTCTCCCAGTGTAGCAGTGTATGAAACGCAGTACAAACTCCTGACCAGGTGGTACCGTGTTCCAGTTCTACTTCATAAGATCTCCCACGACATGCCAACCACTCGTTGGAGATGCAGTGATGATTTATATACAGTTTTCCACATTTGGTGGTTATGCTCACAGATAATTTACAATTGGCAGCAGGTTATTAATATCTCTAGGAAAATCATAGGCTCGGACATACCTGCCTCCTTGGAGTTCTGGCTCCTCTCTTTAACTTCTTTAACACCTCAACAATGCTACCAAATCTGAAATCCCAGTCAAATGGAAATCGCAGATGCCCCCATTTATGGAAGATTGGTTTTCACATATTGACAACTTGTTAATGGAAGACGTTTTGTTCTCGTCTCCTGACCTAGCACCCAGTTCACAGCCACATGGTTTTATTGGCTCAAATTTAAATCTTTACCCTCCTATTTCAAATTGCTAAACCCTACCTCTGCACAAACCAGTCCCACATGTGACGCCGCTCATGTGATCTCAGATCCATCTCCCTAAATCAAAACAAGCCAAACCCTGACCATCCACTCTGCCCCCACCCTGGTTCCCCTACTTCCCCTGTAATGTCATTCCCCCTATGTTTGTTGGTTTGTTCCTAGTGTTAGTTTATTTACACCCTATTTCTAAAAATTCCAGCATAACACCCTAATATCTACAAATAGTTTTTCTTAGTTTAGATATTATCAACTTTTACCGTTATCTATGAGCCAGCCACCTAAACTGATCTCTTTAACTATTGTGCTATGCTTATTATATTGCTCCATCTGTGTTGACTCAAACACTATGTTAGTTTTGTTTCCTTCTAAATAAAAAAATAAAAAAAGAGGAAAAAAATGATTCTGTCAGTTAGCTGCTGCTTGCTATTCATCAATGATCATACAGCTGATAACTGACAAATACACATCCGCAGCTATGCATTAACATTTCTCTAGAATTATTACTTTCCTTTACTTACCTGTGTGCTAGTTGGCTTCTGTTTCTTTTATTTCCTCTCTTTTTTTCTCCTCTCTAAGGACTAGATCCAGAACTAATAATGAAAGCCGACTTATGCAAGCAGCATGCGTAAGTCGGGCTGTGTGAGCGCACTGCATATACGCATGAATTTGAACTCTCAATGTACGGAATTGATTTCTGTATGTTCAGAGTTCCGTGCATAGGAGAATGGTCACACAGTCCATACGATCACTTATAAGCATCAAGAGCAGGGGGAAGGCATTTAAATTGTACAGAAAGGGCTGGTTTAGGCACTTCCGTCCAATAAGAGATATGCTCAGAGAAGTTAAGGCAGAGTAAGGGACACAAATATCAACTTTAGTCCATCTGTGAGAGTTAGTGAAATGGGAGTGCACTAGTCTAATTACGTCCAGACTTTAAAAACTGCATCTTAATTTTGGATCCGTTCCTAAATTATCATCTCCTTCTTTCTGTCAGCTGCCTTCCTCAGACCCTTTTGCTCATCCTTGCTATGTTTTTGACCCACCACATCATCGAACCCAGTGTCAGTATTCTTCTACAAGTTACCCCAGCCTTTCTATTTCCTATACCAGGAGATGGGAGCAAAAGGCAAGGCTGGGGCTATTTGTACTGTAGATGGAGTAGAGCCTTCCAGGGCTTGTGGGTGGTATAAAACCCTTGACCAGACCAATTATTCTTTTTTTTAATTGTAAAACAGGTTTGATCATTGATGCTTTTGGAGAACTGAGAGATCAGCAAGAGCAAGTGAGAGAAGATATGGAGGTATGCAAAAACAATCAGTGCACAACGTTTACAATACAAAACTTATAAACCTGCCTTCATGCAAAGCCATAATACTTTAACTAAATTGTGTTATTTCAAGATAAACAATTGACGATATAAAAATTTTTGAGAAGCAGTCATAGCCAATTAAACTGTACCACTGTATGTCTGTGTGTAATTAGTGCACTTTAATACAACACAAACACATCTTTCTTCAATGCAGACAAAATGTTTCATTTGTGGGATTGGAAATGATTATTTTGATACAACTCCGCATGGCTTTGAAACACATACTTTACAAGAGCACAACTTGGCAAACTATCTGTAAGTATACCAGTTATTTATTGTGTGATCTTAAGTAACCAATTATATTCTGCTTCTGAACAACTATAACAATCAGCCACTTAAAAAATACAGACTGGATGAAGAAGGCTGAAAGTTTGTGCAGGATAAAATGAAAGGCAGGTGTATAGCTGGCGATAAGCTTTATTATATTCCCAGCGTATTGCATGTTCAGACTAAGACAAAGCTGGAGGATTTCATCTACACTGACCTTTTCCTTCAGAAGCTGAGTGGCCACAGGTGTCAGATGTTAATTCCTACAGGATATCTACAAATGTCTCTTGGAGTCAGCTCATATCTTGCTGAATGTCTTACTTTTAACTGCTACTAGATACAGCCATGAAGTGCTAGTAGCCCAGATCTCTTTCTCCAAGGGTCTGAGCTGTCACAGCTCCTGTCAGCTGTCACCAAACATAACAGTTTGGGCATCATAAGACCTACGTGTTTCATTAACTGCTCATCTACCCCATGTTCATAGATTCTCACTGATCTCCATAGTCAGCTTGCTGGAGCATTAAAATTAGCTGCTAGGTTACAAGTATTTTACACTTAGCTTGATGCCCAATCACTAAAAACATAACCCTTTATACCCCCTCACCACAGTACACTGTGAAGCATTGTCTAAAGTAGATATATACAAAATTATCTGGAGATACACCTCAAGTTCTGAAAAATGTTTATTTGACTGTTTAAGCCCCACACTGTCACCTCCCAGCCTCTCAGTCTCTTCACTGTCTGTTCTCGCTGCCTCTGCTTTCCACGTAAATGTATAACTGTGCACTTCTAGAGGCCTCTCTTACTACAGATCTTTTCCTTTTACTGCTACCATCACACCTTTGCCCTTTTCTAGTGCCATTACCTATTTATATATATATCCTGTGATGTACTATTTAGTAATTGTTCTGACTTTTGCCATCATTTAAGTACAGTAGTTTGCTCATTTCCCCCACCCTTGCTTGCCAAAGCAGAGCATATTTAATTGACTGTAAGTTCTAAGCTACCTCCCTCTTCTTAGCATCAGCACCATGATATATAATACCCTAGAAGTGTATACATCAATGTTTTATTTACCATTTGTTTATTGTTAACATCACTTATGTCTTCACAACATCCCTGATTTTATCTGGTGAGTTCTTCATTCCTATCTGTTTCTTAAATATCTGTCCTGCTGACTCACAACATGCCTCCAGTTATGGTTGCTGGATATATTTCTTCAGTCCCTAACTATCCCCTGCTATTTTCTTCTACTCACATTGGGCTGGATCCAGACTTAAGAAGGAGCTTGAAATTAAGGACCTGATTCACACTTAAGAATCTTCTTAAAATAAGAACTTAAAGTCACTCCTGGGCAAAACCATGTTGATTGCAGGGGGAATTAATTTTATTGTATTCTTTGCATGCAGGGATATATCTTTGAATTGCTTACTGCACACAGATACTGACCAGCTTTACTATTACACTGTTATTTAAAATTGGGCTGGGAAATATCACCTCTCAACACTAGTACTGTTTGCAACAGATGAAATATGACACCCCTGCAATCAACATGGTTTAGCCCAGGTGTGACTTTAAGTTCTTATTTTAAGAAGATTCTTAAGTGTGAATCAGGTCCTAAGATTTGTTACCCCTGGGCTAAACCATGTTGATTTCAAGGGAGTAATATTTCATCTGTTGCAAACAGTATTAGAGATGAGAGGTGATGTTTCCTATCCCAAGTCTAAATAACAGTGTAAAAGTAAAGCTAGTCAGTATCTGTGTGCAGTAAGCAATTCAAAGATATATCCTTGCATGCAAAAAATACAATTAACTTGACTCCCCCTGAAATCAACATAGTTTTGCCCAGGTGTAACCTTCCTCTCTTAGGACCGGATCCAGATTTAAGATCGTCAGGTGATTTACGCACGCAAGGTGCATGTACCCTGCAGATGTTATGCTAGGATTATTTTGTTCCGTCCGAGTCCGTTTGCGTGCAAATGGGCTGTGCTTCCCTTCTGCCCGCTAAAGCAGGCGTGGGGAAGCATGTTAAGTGTACAGTGTGGGAGGGGGCTCCCACACTGTAGCAGATCAGCGGTCGTAAGGACCGCTGATCCGCCCGTCGCATTTAAGGCAGGCTTATGCCAGCGTAAGCTGCCATAAAGCCCGCACGACAGAGGGGAGTGACAGGGGGTGTGCACTCCCCTCTGTCTCGCGTAATTTCAGAGTCTGGATCTGGTCCTTAATTTCAAGCTCCTTCTTAAGTCTGGATCCAGCCCATTTCCTTGAAAACATTGCTGCCTTGGTGGTAAATTTACCCTCTGTTGTCTTGACTTATTCTAAGGGATTTTAACATTACATGTAAAACTACACTAATACTGCTGTCTGTTATCTTCACATGCTCACCTCTTCCTGTGACCTTATGTAATGCATCTCAATCCCTCATCTTAGGTTACTCTCACCTGTTCTGCCTCTGATCACAATTCCCTCTCTTTCTGTCTCACCTAACTGCCCCCTCTCCGTCACTTAGTTGTCCACAATCAACAACATTTTATGACCTTAACTGTATTATTCTTCTCGTCTTCTGTAGAACCAAAAATATTATATTAAGTTAGTTGATCAGTGCTACGGAATATGTGGTGTATTATAATGAACTGATAATGAGAGGAAAGAAAAATAGTTTTAAATCCTAAACCTGTTTAGTATAAATGACAAGTTTTGCTATCACATATTTTCCACAAATGCTCATATGTCAATCCATCTTGATTCAGAGCTCATTACCAATAAATGCTATCACTGCTCATCATTCTACATATTATCTCTGATATTCATGTGACATCTCTGCCTTTGTTTCAGATTCTTTCTCATGTACATTATTAATAAGGATGAAACTGAACACACTGGCCAGGTAAGTCTTTCTATAACTCTCTTAAGGGAGATTAAGTGTCTACAGACCCTGTTGCTATTTATTAGTACTAACATTTACATTTAAACATTTACATTTACTTTGCTGTGAGAAACATAATGCTCTAAAAGTTCACTCTTAATATGTAACACTTAAAAAATTGTTCCTAAGTGAAATACAATTTACATCTGAACATTTTAATAGCATTTTTTTATATATAAAGCTTGGCAATCTTTCTTTCTTTCTTTCTATCTTTCTTTCTTTCTTTCTTTCTTTCTTTCTTTCAACAAACCAGCTGAAACATACAGCCTCATGACTCCTTAATCTACACTCACACATTATTATTATAATTTTCCCTTTTCTCCATCAATGTTCCCCTCTTCCCATCATTATAAGATATATACTGACAGATAATCTCCCATTAGCTGCCCTGTTCCCATTCTTCAAAAACCTCTACCCATTTACCTTTTGAAGTCTTCTGTCTTGCTTCTCACTCCTCTCCATCATGGTGACAAATATTCTGTATAGGATAATGGGGTAGATCCAGAACAATGTCTGCAAGTAAATTTACGCTAGCCACTATCGTAAATTCACACATTAGTACTTATGGCGCATGTGCATGGCAGATGTTATGCCACGTAAGGCATAGCGTAAGGGCAGTCACGTATCAGTAGCATATCAACTTACGAAGGGGCGTGTGGGAAGTGCGTCCGATAGTGGTTACACATCGAAAAGTTAAGGCAGGGTATGGAAAGCGTAAGGCGCCTAAAATACGTACATGAGAGGGGTGTACCGAGGGGAGTGTATAGAGGGTACGCTAGCATAAGAACGCAGCGTAGTAAAAGTGTAGCTCTGGATCTGGCTCAATGTGTCCATGACTTTAGGTTACATTAGCATTGCTTACTGGGAGCTGCTCTCCCAACAGATTCAGTGGAGGCGAACATGGAGGATAGCACCTTTTTTTCACAGTAGATCATTTAGCCCTAACTATGCCAGTCAAGTGCACATTTCTCTTTGCTATGGCACTATAAATTGGTCAAGAACTGTCTTGATGTAAAAAAGCTTATGTAAAAATGGAAAAGCTTATATGTTGAGTGAGATTATTTTGTGTAGTTAACCTATTATATTGAATATTAGTGCAGATAATAATGCAAAAAAGCAGAACAATCAAATGACTTATCAACCAATGAGTTCAAAGTATCTAGTAAAAATGTAGTTTGTATGTTTTTAATACATTAATCATTTTATATTCTTTATGCACTTTCATTTATGGTTTATCCAGAGAGCCATATGGTTCATCCAAGAGAACCATATTCTGTTCTTAATGCTAAATGTGATAAATATGTCCCACATAACTATACATGAATAGAAGTGCTCCATATGATGTACACTGCTTAGGAGTATCATTTTAAAACAAACTTTCTTTTAATAACTATAGCAGGCTGTAGTTGAAGCCACAAAAAGCCACAGGTTCCAATAATACTTTTCTTTTATAATATCCGTTTCTAAAAGGCATGACTGACTGTGAATGCTCATGTACAGTACGCTAGTGGATTGGACCCTAGGCAACTGAAACATCATATCTCTCCTAAGCTTTATACTAATCCTAGCACATGCAAAGCACTATCTCAAGAACTCATAGTAAAATATGGGGGTCCCAATCTGCATCACACCATACAAAACCTTTTTTAAGTGTGCATATTTAATAAATACTGTATGATAAACAATAAATAAATATATATATATATATATATATCCTTTGATATCTCAGCTGTGTGATTAGGGTCGTTGTCCTGCAGAAAGATGAACTGTTGCCCCAGTCTGAGGTCAAGAGTGCTCTGGAGCAGGTTTTCATCTAGGATGTCTCTGTACATTGCTGCATTCATCTTTCCCTCTGTCCTGACTAGTCTCCCAGTTCCTGCCGCTGAAAAACATCCCCACAGCATGATGCTGCCACTACCATGCTTCACTGTAGGGATGGTATTGGCCTGGTGATAAGCGGTGCCTGGTTTCCTCCAAACTTAACGCCTGGCATTTACACCGAAGAGTTCAAGCTTTGTCTCATCAGACCAGAGAATTTTGTTTCTTATGGTCTGAGAGTCCCTCAGGTGCATTTTAGCAAAATCCAGGCAGGCTGCCATGTGCTTTTTACTAAGGAGTGGCTTCCATCTGGTCACTCTACCATACAGGCCTGATTGGTGGATTGCTGCAGAGATGGTTGTCCTTCTGGAAGGTTCTCCTCTCTCCACAGAGGAATTTTTCTCTCTCCCCTGAAACTGCCTTATTGCATCACTATCCTCCACATATTACTTCAGACTGTCATATACTAAGACTAAAACACTAATTGGGCAACTTTGGAAGTCTCAAACTATCCCCTCCATACCTAAAGTTATTGCTAATATCTCCTTCTGTTATACTATGGAAATTTTAGATGTCCAATATTTATCAAAAGCTACTTCCTCACTGATGTTACAGTTTAAATGGGTGGAATTTATCTCTGGAAGTTCTCAGCATAACACTGATCGCCCCTCCATCCGTAGTGAAACTCCAGAGATTGGGTTTTGATATGGCAGACTGCAGAGGTCTGGATATACAGTTGTGCTCATAAGTTTACATACCCTAGCACAATTTGTGATTTTCTGGCCATTTGTCAGAGAATATGAATGATAACTCACAAACTTTTCTTTCACTCATGGTTAGTGGTTGGGTGAAGCCATTTATTGTCAAACAACTGTGTTTACTCTTTTTAAATCATAATGACAACAGAAACTACCCAAATGACCCTGATCAAAAGTTTACATACCCCAGTTCTTAATACCGTGTATTGCCCCCTTTAACATCAATGACAGCTTGAAGTCTTTTGTGGTAGTTGTGGATGAGGCTCTTTATTTTCTCAGATGGTAAAGCTGCCCATTCTTCTTGGCAAAAAGCCTCCAGTTTCTGTAAATTCTTGGGCTGTCTTGCATGAACTGCATGTTTGAGATCTCCCCAGAGTGGCTCAATGATAGACTGAGATGGCCACTCCAGAACGTTCACTTTATTCTGCTGTAGCCAATGACAGGTCAACTTGGCCTTGTGTTTTGGATCATTGTCATGTTGGAACGTCCAAGTACGTCCCATGCGCAGCTTCCGGGCTGATGAGCGCAAATTTTCCTCCAGTATTTTCTGATAACATGCTGCATTCATCTTGCCATCAATTTTGACCAAGTTTCCAGTGCCTTTGTAGCTCACACATCCCCAAAACATCAGCGATCCACATCCACGTTTCACAGTAGGAATGGTGTACCTTTCATCATAGGCCTTGTTGACTCCTCTCCAAATGTAACGTTTATGGTTGTGGCCAAAAAGTTCAATTTTGGTCTCATCACTCCAAATGACTTTGTTCCAGAAGTTTTGAGGCTTGTCTCTGTGCTGTTTGGAGTATTGTAAGCAGGATGTTTCGTGGCATTTGCGTAGTAATGGCTTTCTTCTGGCGACTCGACCATGCAGCCCATTTTTCTTTAAATGTCTCCTTATTGTGCATCTTGAAACAACCACACCACTTTTTTTTCAAAGAGTTCTGTATTTCAGCTGAAGTTATTTGTGGATTTTTCTTTGCATCCTAAACAATTTTCCTGGCAGTTGTGGCTGAAATTTTTGTTGGTCTACCTGACCGTGATTTGGTTTCCACAGAATCCCTCATTTTCCACTTCTTAGTTAGAGTTTGAACACTGCTGATTGGCATTCTCAATTGCTTGGATATCTTTTTATATCCCTTTCCTGTTTTATACAGTTCAATTACCTTTTCCCGCAGATCCTTTGACAATTCTTTTGCTTTCCCCATGACTCAGAATCCAGACACGTCAGTGCAGCACTGGATGAATGATGCAAGGGTCTTTCCGGAGTCAAGAAACTCATTGACCTTTTATACACACACACTGATTACAAGCAAACAGATCACAGGTGAGGATGGTTACCTTTAGTAACCATTCAAACCCATTTGTGTCAACTTGCGTGCATGTTTTCATGCCAAAATCTCCAGGGTATGTAAACTTTTGATCAGGGTCATTTGGGTAGTTTCTGTTGTCATTATGATTTAAAAAGAGTAAACACAGTTGTTTGACAATAAATGGGTTCACCCAACAAAACTAAGAAATCACATGTACATAAGTATTCACAGCATTTGCATCCTGTTTCCACTGATCATCCTTGAGAAATTCCTACAGCTTAATTGGAGTCCACCTGTGGTAAATTCTTTTGATTGGACATGATTTAGAAAGACTCACTCCTGTCTATAGAAGGACAGTTGTTTGACAATAAATAGCTTCACCAAACCACTAACCATGAGTGAAAGAAAAGTTTGTGAGTTATCATTCATAATCTCTAACAAATGGCCAGAAATTCACAAATTCTGCTAGGGTATGTGGGGTGGGGGAGAGAGAGGGAGAGAGAATATACCGGCACTCCTCTTTACCTATATATACAGTTGCCTCGGTGCTTGTACATGGGTTATTTATTTACATGCAAGTCATTTACCACGTTTATAGTGGGACAGTTGGTGGCTAAGTGGGTAGCACTTTTGTCACACAGAACTGAGGTCAAGAGTTTGATTCCCAGACTTATCTGCTTATCTGTGTGAAGTTTGTATGTTCTCCTCGGGTCTGCGTGGGTTTCTGGGTGCTCCGGTTTCCTCTCACACACCAAAAACATGCTGGTAGGTTATTTGGCCGTTGAATAAATTAATCCTAAAAGGTGCCGGAACTTACATCTATATAAAAACCTGTTTATAAAAACATTTTTTTTTAATTAGTTATTTTATGCAAATAATAATAGCTTTACTTAGACATGTAGATAAGACTGAGAATTTATAGAAAAAAAATAACAATCATGGATAATTTTTGATAATTTTCTTCTAAAAGGTAACAATTCTACACCATCATGTTCCTTAAACTGTGACCTTTATTCCCATAGTACAAAAAGTAACAGTGTAACAACACTAATACCCAATCACCTTCCTTTTAATTTTAACATGAAAAACTCAATACATATCCTATATCAACATAATTTAAGTACCATCAAATACATTTGATAGAAGGTTGTCAGTGAGGCAATTATCAAATACAATAGCTACATCTTAGTGAAACAACAACCATTACTACTAACCTTTAAGACAAACTGGAGAGGTAGTTCATTAACATCCTGCTGGTAATACTACTTGCTAAAACAGTAAAGAACTTCTGCAAACGGGGTGTTTTCTGATTGCTAGGATCTATAAACACATGCGCAAGGGATGCACTGCCTGGATGGATCTGGATTCAGAGTTCCATCCTGGGAGTGTTTGTGATGATAGGACTGTGGGAGGGGGTAGTAGGTTAAAAGTAAAGAGTCAGGAAACATAAGTCCAGACCAAAATGTCTATTTATTACAGAAACTGCCCTTTGGAAAGTGTGTAAGCATTGCTTCTTCCGTACAGTTGTGTGGGCACATCTAAACTTTAGTATAAAATGAGATGGTATGTTTATAATGGTTTAGTTTCAATAAAATGCAATAAATGATTCATACACTGACATTCTGACTCACATTTGAGAAGCAAAGCAGACACTAGGGAAGTCCACTTTGATAGATTCAGGGGAAAAGGCAGACCACATACAGTTAAAACACTAACCCAGTTACGCCTGTGGCTTTTTATAAGAGGTCAGCTTCAGAGAATCCACAGAACTTCTCCTGCTACATAAATATTAATTACTTATTCACATGTGCTTCAGTCATTCTTCCACACATGTGACCCATAATAAAAAAAATACTGAACATCTCTAAACAAAGCTTTCACATGATTCATTTTACACTCATTGGTAAACATACTGTATATACTGTGTGTCATTGCACTGTATTCAAACTTAGGAGTCCTGTCACTAACCCACCCCCCTGTTTTTAGGTACCTTATGGCACTGCCACAGGGCTACCTTATCTTACCGAGCGTCGTTCTCTTTTTAATAAGGAAACAACGCTCGGAGAACAGCTCTCCCCGCTCTCCCTGGCTAATCTAAATCTTTCCCCCTCCCACTTTTACCTAAACACTCCCCGAGGCAGCATTAGCACGCCTACTTCTTCCTAAACTACTCCGTGCGGTCTTTAAATACCACACAGAGTCAATCTACAAGCCTAACTGGTACGTAGATTGTGTAAATGACCTACTATGCATGAATAGTAGGTGATTTCGTAAAAGACCGTACTTAAAAAGCAGCTGCTTCTTAAGTATCATTACGGCCCATTGTTGGTAAAGTTTCCAAGTCACACTGTCTTGTTCTTAAAAACTGCAAAAAGGATCCTAGTGTTGAATTTTGTCACATCAGTAGTATTCAAGATGCAGTAAGGATCTGCATGAAATTAAAACACAATTCTAATGTGGTATTTCAGCTTTCTTTGGAACAACTCTTAGATTAAAAATCTTATAAAGTCATCTTTCATGATATATTCCAATTCTTTCTATGTGAAAGTAACTTAATTAAACAGACTTAAGTGTAGGGGTCAAGGCTTCTACTTTCAAATGAAGCTAGATGAATGTCTCTTGCTGCATTCAGTTCTGGAAACAGGGAGTATAAAGCCATTTCAGACAGGAAGCAGTAGGGGACAAGATATATTAATATTGATATAGATATAGTGGTGTCTAGTGGAAGTCAGCATGCAAACAGATAGATTAATATATCTAATGTGCTTTGTTTCTGAGATTGCTTATATAACTTTGTAATTACTTCATAAAACGGTAGTAAATACATAAGGTTTAGAGATTTATCAATAGGAAAATAAAAACAGAACCACTTTACCTTTAAGGAGCAAGTAAGCTTATTCATGTGTTTGGTAAGGTTCTCATTAACTTGGCCATGTCTCTGCTGCAGGATGTTTAAGAACATGCACCATGAAGACTCAAACCATGTTATGCAGAACTAGACTATTCCAAGATGACCCCTTCCATTAGGTAAAACATACTCTGCTCCTGAGCTTACAACTGTCACTCACCTGGATTTAACAAATTAACTGATGTCTGAAAATCATTCTTCACTCTTCAAGAAATGTGGTTACCATAGTAACTGACAGTTGTTATCTCAGCAGCAGAGCATTTTGTACACAGTGGAATGGGTCATGTTGGTGGGTCTGGTTCTGGGCAGGTGTATAACATCATCATGCATGTTCTCACACATCTTGTAGCATGGTCATGGCCAGATTAATAAGCTCTCCAGGGACTGTCATCATTAAGGACTATCCCTTTTTACCACTTATGCATGTATTTACTTTATTCCCAGGCAGATTTTGTAATGTTGTAATGTTCATTTTATTGGCGAATAGGATATATATTAACAACACAGTTCAAACATGTACTTGGACATTCATAGCAAGTGTTTAATATAACAGATAATTAGATGGTAAAGGGCAATTATGCAGATCATAACTAATCTTATGTCTTCTACAGGAATCTTATGTTTGGAAAATGTATCAGGAGAGATGTTGGGACTTCTTCCCAGCAGGTGACTGTTTCCGCAAGCAATATGAAGATCTGCTTGGATAATATAATGACTATAACTCAACTGCCAAATCCATTGGGAAGGGACTTAAACTGGAACACAATCTTACCCAATGGGGCACATTTACTAATAGGCCACCTTTGCCCAACAAAGCCGCAAGTTGCTTGTCTGGATCCATGCCCTGGATGTATAAAACAAAAAAGGTCTATAAGAAATGTGCAATGATATTACCAGATTTCTAGAAAAAAAAATCAATATAGTACATCAATAAAGGGATGCTCTACCATGCTCAAATTAGCCATAGTGCATTTGTTGAGTTACTGAAAATATTAAAAAGCAAAAACAAAACTGTAGAACTTCTTAGGAGCAAACCAGAAAAGACCTACAGCCAAAAGTTTAAAATGAACCATTAATATTCAGCCTGAATGCACCCGCTTCCCAGCATCTCTCAATTCTCCTCAGTCACATAAACATGGGCAGAAACCTCGTAATTAAAATGCCACATCTGGCTGCCCCAGTATTAAAGGGCTAATTGACACACTCAGTGCACAATATTTACCTTCACACCAACAGCTAAATCATCTCTGCCATACTGATTCTGTGTCTAGAGAAGCATGCAGAGGTTATTTCTTTTTCCTTTTTTTTTTTTTTTTTTTTTTTTTTTTTTTTTTTTTTTTTTTTTTTTTTTAACTTTCATATTGAGGCTTTTGAATATGTCCTTTAAAACAACCACAACAAAAGCTGACGCTAGTCACAGACGCCAAGATTATTAAAGTTTGTTGCATCTGTTTCTGAGAATGTTTGTGCTCTGGAGCCTGAAAGAATTCAATGGGACATACACAGCTGAAACAGTCATGGCCTTAGGTATTACAGGTGAGCTGCTGGGTACATCTGTTGCTCACAGCTCTGAACTGTACACGTTTACCTATGTATGATAGTCTAGTCTACAAAAGGTGGTAGTGTTTAGCAGTAGATTGTAAAGCTTCAGGCAGTTGAAGGTAAAGATAGTATGGGAAAAGTTACTTCTTAACACTTTTTCGACCCTGAACTTAATCGATTAAGTGCCTTAACCGTCTGTAGACGTAGCTATGCAAGATGTTTTCTTTTTCATGTTAGTATATTAGATTGACAAAATACACAAAATTGTGCTGTTCTTTGTCTTACTGTATGAAATGAGAAACTGCATTAAGTTGCCGTTTAGTTTTTCTTTCAATGACAGTTTGTTGTTATTTAAAGAAACTGGAATGTATCTTAAATTATATTCTCTTAAATGGAAATCTTATGCCAAATTCAAGCACTGCTTTCTGGTCATTGGTAAGTGCTGTAGTGAAGCTGCTAACTTTATGCATTTTTCTTCAAATACAATAAAGTGCCCATCGCAATAAATAAATGATAAACCAGCTGAGCTGTTTGTCTTACTGTGCAGACACCAGACACTTCATATGAATTAGAAGGAGAAATGGTTTCCAGATATCAATAACAAAACGTTCCAGCTTTCAGGAATTAGATGCACTAAATACACTGATGATTTTTGATTGTTCTAATGCATGTTTAACAAATTATGATGTGTGTTGCATGATTTCTCATTATACAGAATGATTGCTCACTTTACTGAAACATTCTGTGCTCAAAGTAAACCAGTAGCAAAGTGAAGTGAATAAGAGATTTATTGCTGACAGCTACAAGTCACATTTTGCATCATCATGCAATCATACTGTCCAGCCAGTCTTCCAGATCTTCAGGAGTTACAGCTTGGTGTTTTTCCTCAGCAGCTAAACTGGTATGGTCTGTTATAGCAGAGGGTTCTGAAACACAGTAAGGGGAAATCACTTTATAAGTAAATGTTTATTGACTTTTACATAGGTGTGTATTTTTCTTTCACCAAACTAAGTTAAAAATGTTATTTTACAGAGAGGCGATGTCGATATTAGACCCTCCCAAAAAATATCACACAATGTGAACACAAGTGTATAAATCCAATAATAAAGGAATTTTACCAACCCTCAATTTTGAGATGTCTGAAAACTACACCTGTACATAAGACCTTTACATATAAACCACTCTGTGTAGTGTCTTCTCTCACCTGCTATTTACAGTAAACTTTTTTCAAATGATGATGTTTAACTTGCTTGATAGAAACTAAAGCGCCTCCCTACACTGCACACTTTCAGCATCTAATCTTACTGTCAATCTCTCATTTTTCTGTTTGACAGCTCCCTGCCTTTAAAGAGTCACATGCTTTCTCCCCTCTGAGTGACATCCTCCCCACAGAGTATGACAGACCAGCTTACACATATTGTTCTGGCACTACTTTAGTGGTTAATGTGGCATTCAACTACATTCTGAATAATGCACACTGAAAGAGTCTCATCAATCATGCATGTGAGGATGCAGCATGAGATTTCTATATAACAGAAGCAGATCTGGCAGCTGTTAAGATCCAGTCTTGTTTAATGGCAGAAGCAGTATAGTGTCTGACAGCAAAAGCTGCTTTTAATACAAAGGACCGTATAAACCTCAACGTTGCACAAAAAAAGACAAACCCCAGGAGGATAATAGTGTTGCGGAGCTGGTGTATTCATAAAGACACAAACAATTATTTTAGATATATTGATCATCAAACTTGTGCCCACATGCTTCTTATTCACAAATCAAAGAATGGATATTTCCTGATCAGAAAAGATAGGTATATTGACATAATATGGGCACCAGATACTTTGCAGTCCACACCCTTACCTTGCTGCTCATGAGTCACCTGCCTGTCAGGCTCTTTGGTAACATCTGGAGATGTTGCCCGTTCTTCAATGGCAGGAGCTTTTAGGCTAAGCAGAAAATCTAACTCCTCATCAGGAGCAGGAAGACTATGGTCCTGTGGAGGATGGGATTCTGGTAGGGAAGCTGTCACTTGAGCTGATGCAATTGGAGTGCTCATTCCTTTTTTGGCAGTGAAAGTTGGGGTCATGTTTGTAATGCCCTTCAATATGAATTGTGGGAGCTCCTGTGGCAGCTCTTCCTATATTAAGAAAAATGAAATACCATAATGTTAGTATTTCAATCATAATTGAAAAATATACCTGGTTTCTAAGGTAAACAATGACATTTTAAGTCAGTTATATTTATTCCTATGCATTATCTGTGAAACACTTTCTCCTTTAAATTGACCATACATTTGCACCAAAATTTGTTTTAGTCAAGAAAAAAATTATTAGCTACCAAATGTTAATGTCATAATGTTACATGAAGTAAGGGGACTTTATATATATTTTTATATATATATATATATATATTAGCTACCAAATGTTAATGTCATAATGTTACATGAAGTAAGGGGACTTTATATATATTTTTATATATATACATATATATATATATATATATATATATATACTGTTAATGCCATTATTGCAAGGAGCAATACAATTTTAACAATTTTATTTAAATTTTTACAACGCAACTGGTATTACAATACAAACCCTGGGTATTGAAGAGAAAAATACATAATACAATTGAACTTATTTCACAATAACTTTTTTGAGTATAATCTTTAGTTCTAACTTCTTGCAATCAGTTTTTCAGTCCATTTAAAAATAAATAAATAGATAATAAATACCTGAAACACCAGGAGCATAGTATCACAAAAAAAACCACCAAAAACTCTGATCAAGCCAAGATTAGCTACAATATAAATAAGATTAACTTGTGACGCACTTGCACTGAAACCCCCTTTCGCTGAATATTGGAATATTTATGGGTGCCAAAAATGTGAAACTCATTCATAATCCAGCCATGGTTAATGGATTTAAATATACACAGCACAGTAAACTGAAAATGATTGTGAGTATGGATGGGGGAGGGGGGGCATTTAAATTGTACAGTATGGGCTGATTTTAGGCACTTTCATACATCCATTCCATGAATTCCACATGAATCATGCGAACATAGAAGTCACCTAAATTTGTGAGAGGGGAGTGTCATGCCAGTACATTGGCCTCTCACAAGCAGACTTTATAAATTCCATGTGTTCAGAAAGCACAATGTATTCTGCATCAGGCCCTTTACCTTTATTAGGCATTTCACCCACCGGACTCGCCACTAACCGCTCCGGAGAGGTGAATAACCTCTCCGAGGACTTTTAGTGTTTAGGGCCATAGAAAGGGAGGGTTAGGGTCAGGCTGCGGGGAAGGGAGGGTTAGGGTAATGGAAGGGGAGGGTTAGTGTTAGAATTAGAGGAAGGGTTGGATTAGTTTTTAGCCTTACATTTTGGAGCGCCGTGTTCGATGCTCCAGGGATCGATTGATATGTCTCATCGAGGTATAAGCAATCGATATTCCAGCCAGTTCCAAACTGGCTGGGAGAGAGCGGCCCTATTGAAATATTGAACATTTCCTCCCAGTGCTGCAGCCCATGTTACAGAAAACTGAGAATTTCCTAATAGCTGAGATTGACAAAGTTATGTTTATTTGGATCATTTTCATTGCAATTACAAAAAAAAAGTAAGTGTTTGTATTGCCATTTAAAGGTTTATTGAGAGAGTTTGAGGGGCAATGAGATATTGGAAATATATGGGAAAAATATTCTTAAGATGTTTTGCAATGTCAACAAAATTGAGATGCTGTAATTGTAAGATTTGAAGATAATCATCCATCTCACAGCCTGCAGCATCACATCAGACATGTTAATAAAAATGCTTTTAATAACAGTTTTCATCAATTAAGTGCCTAAGAGCTGGTGAATGCTCAGAAAATGATGATCTAATACAATAAATAAATGCACTGTGATGTATTTTGTCGCAGCACCCTTGTATAAAACAGAGCAGCAATTACCTGAACCAGATCAGCTTCAATATTTAGGCGGAGATGGAGAGGAAGTTCCTGAAGGGCTTTCACAAGAGATTGGGAATCCAAATAAATAGAGGAATCCTGCAAGGAAATGATGTCAACACTGTTACTAAAACATAGCTAAAATAAAATGAAAATGAACAAGAATAAGTATCATGGCTTTATTCATGCTAGACAGTCAGCAAATCTGAATGCTTGAAGGCCAATAATAAAAAACTGACTAGTTTCCTTATCTGCACCCTAATTATTATTATTGTTTGAATCTCTTGTGAATGACTAAAATGTAGACATAAAATTGTCACACATTCTGCTAAATGATATCTAAGTACATATAAATTATGTAAATTAACCATCAATATTTTTCCTGTATGTTGTTACTATAAATTAATTTTGTGAAGTAATTGACATTGACATATAGGACTATTAGGAAACTAAATACACATGGCAGATCGTCAAGCTCCCAAGCCTGCCAAAATGTTTTAGAACCCTTATTTTGACCAGAATTGGGTCGCCACTGAGAAAGGCCCTTTTTTGACACCACATTTATGAAGATGGAGCTCCTCAGAAACATCCTGCCACACTGCCAAACCCTAAGACTCTTTCCTACAGCCTAACCCTTCTAGGTTTCATCCCTCCCCACAGCCTAACCCTAAATCCCCCATCCATTCCCTCCCTGCAGCCTGACCCGAAGACTAGAAAACAAAGAGTTGCGCTTTGGATATAACCCAAGAATATTTTATTTAACCAAGCATATTTAAAATACACATATAAAATCTGTATAACTTTAAATGCACAAACTATAAAAACAACAGATAACTCTGTATAGAATAGGCACAGCTACAATTAAAACAACATTTTATAAACAATGCCTGTTGACGGGACTTCTTAGTGTAAATAGAAATGTATAATATGGATTGACCCTTTTCAGTCCAGATATAAATCCCCGCAACTCTATCCAGAGTAGAGTGGACACAAATTACTGACTCTATATCAGACCTATGTAATAGACCCAGACAATATCTCCACAGCTTTGGGTATAGTTGTCACTGTCTTTTTTTTTAAATTCAGTAGTCTTTTATGGATTTTTCAAGACATGCAACAAAACAAATCAAACATACAAAACAAGAAAAACAAAACAAAATACCTCCCCCCCCTGGAGGCACTGCCAGAGGGCCAACGAGCGCACTGCACTGCCAGAGACCCAACTAGCCCCACCCAGCCCAACACACCTTCACACTATGCACAGACAACTGTAGACAGCCACCTAAGTAAGCAGCGTACAGGAAAAAACGATACAGTGGTAACATAAGTGCAAATCATACATTAGCGTTAAATGCATTCAAACATTTAAGTTAACAGTTCATCTCTAAGGACCAGGAGCTAACATTAGCTTCCTTCATCTCTCAACACTGGACAACAGTTATATCTAGTCAGCCGAATGTTACATCAGGGGAAATTGAGGGGGAGGGGCGGCCATCCAAGACCTCAAGATCACTCTATTCCTACAAAACCCGCTCAACTACGTTTACATAGGAGAGTCAGATGGCTCCAGTCCCACGCCATAGGGGGATTCACACAATCTTGTCCATATTTTGTGATATTTGTGCAAGGCTTTACGTTGTGTATATAAATACCTCTCGTGGCCAATGGTTTCATTAACTAGGGCAATCCAACTCTGCAATCTAGGGGGGTCCGGGCTTAACCACAGTCTGGCAATAACAACCTTGACCAATGTTGAGAGATTAAGTACATAACAATATATAATTTTATTGCAAATTTCTTCTACATTAACCCCAAATAGCACAAGGAGAGGGTCGATAGATGGAAGACCTAACTCTGTAGCCCTAACACATGACCAAACCCTTTCCCAGAAGTCCAGTATCCGTGGGCAGGCCCATAGCAAGTGCCAGAAGTCCGCCTCAAGCGCACCACACTTTGGACAACTAGATGAGGCATGCAGACCAAGCTATGCATACTCAGAGGAGTAAAGTAGACCCTATGAAGGACATAAAAATGGATTTGCTGGAAGCGCATGCACGCCGTAGCCTCCCTCGTACATCCCACCATGTGCTCCCAATCATCATCCTCCAACACGCCAACATTCTCCATCCATTTACGACGCAACTCTTCCATAGAACTAAGGGTGAGCCCCTCATTGAGAGTGCTATAAATATAGGATATGGCCCAGATTCTTCAATAACAGCTTAATAGGAGAGTCCTCAAGGACCGCCCGCCCCCCTCTAAACTGCGAGGCCAGGGTGTGCCGGAGCTGCAGATACGCAAAGAAATTGGAAGCTGGGAAACCAAACTCCTCCCTCAGCTGAGAAAAGGACCCCATTCAAGTATAACTGCCCCAAGGTTTGTAAGGGAGAGACTGACCAAATGTTATGGACCCGGAGAGAGAGAATTTCAGGGTAATTTTTATTATGCCATAATGGGACCTCTAAATCAATAACCTCACCCCCCAAGATCTGCCCAGCCTGCCTCCACACCTCCACCGCCTGCCTAACTAACGGACAGTCTGAGCCCCCAACCCTGCCTACCAGTAGTGTTTGTAAAGGGGTGCATCGCGGGGAACCTCGTTTGACCAAGGCGCTCGCCAGACCACCAGGACCCGAACCATTAACCCACATTATTAGGTGCGTCAGCTGCGCGGCTAAGTAATAGTTTCTAAAATGGGGCAGAGCCAACCTCCCTCCGGACTTCGGTTGACAAAGAGTTGCAATTTTCAGCTTTGGTTTTCATCCCGCCCATATAAAGGATGAGAGCAGGCCATTCAATGCTGTAAATACCTTACGGGGAATATAGACTGGAGAGTGCTGCAACACATACAAATACTTGGGTCGAATAACCATTTTTACTAGGTTTATTCTGCCAGTAACGGTCAATGGGAGTTTTTGCCACACGTGGAATTTACTTTTAAATTGTGCATCTATCGGGAGCAAATTAAGCGAAACAAACTCTGCAGCGCTATGAGAGACCCAAATACCCAGATACTTAAAGCGGTTGGTCCACTGCAGAGGGCCCCTCGGAGGCTCCCTAGAGGGGTCACGGCAACCCAGGGGAAATATGTGAGACTTGGTCCAGTTGATCCTGAGACCTGAGTACACCCCAAACGAATCTACCATACTGAGCAGGCTATCCATATCCCTACCCGTGTCAGAGAGAAATAGCAGAATATCATCCGCGTACATGACAATTTTATCCACCAACCCCCCAGCTGAGAGACCCTCTATACACAAACTAGCACGAATAAGACACGCCAGCGGCTCAATAGCCAGCGCAAAAAGAGCAGGCGACAATGGGCAGCCCTGACTCGTGGCTTGTTCCAGGGGGAAAGAATCAGATGTATGTCCATTTACGCAAATCCTGCCCGCCGAAGCAGAGTAGAGCAAACGAACCCACCCGATGAGCAAGAAATTGGGAGAAAGTTTTATAAACCTCCACCGGAATTCCGTCCAAACCGGGGGCCCTTACGGTAAGGGAAGGAGCCAATGACTCCCTCCAGTTCCTGAACCGAGAAGGGAGCATCCAAGAAATCCACTAACTCCTGGGGGAGGGTGCAGAAGTGGACCTAGTCCAGATAAGCAGTCAGCTGCTCTGACGTATACTTCACTTGGGTAAAGTACAAGCTTTTATAAAACCGAAGGAATACCTCCACTACTTCTGACCCCCTAGAGTGCACCCCCCCTCAGCATCACGGACGGCTGGGATGACATTACTCCCTCTGGATTCCCTCACAAGGCATGCCAGGTAGCTACCCCCCGTGTCCGCCTGCGTCCTTGGGTGGGATGTACATGGAGTGCTTCGCAAATAATAGCCTACGTTTGGATTTGTCCAACAGGTAATCCGTCCACTCCACCCTACCCCGCAGCCAGGCCTCCCGGTCCCAAGGATCCCTAGATGCCAAGTACTGAGTCTCCAGGTCCCTACATGCCTGCTCTAATTTAGCCTCCTTTTCCCTATAAAAATGCTTAATACCCGCCACCTGTTTAATAAAGGAACCACGCATAGAAGCTTTAAAGGCATCCCAGACAACCGTAGCCCTAGCCGAGCCCCTGTTCTCCTCGAAATATCCCTCCCATAGAGATACCAATTTGAGACCCAGCCCCATTAAGGTCAGCCAAAATGGGTTCAGTTTCCAGAATCGGATCCCCCTACCACTGTCCAGATTAATTGAGAGGAGAAGAGGGAAGTTGTCCGATATGCCCTTCAGCCTATATGTCACCTTATCAACCCTAGGCAGCAACGACCGAGTCACGAACGCCAGGCACAGGAACCACGTCCCTCTCGCGCCACCTATCCAGGGCCAAATCCAGGACATTATTGAAATCTCCCAGGCAAACCACCTCCACCCCAGGAGATTGTGAAATAAAGGAAGCCGCCTGGCCAATGACGTCATTACAGTAAGGCGGCGGAATATAAATACCCAGGATTATCAGGGGATAGGATCTATTTGAACCTTCTCAAGCGCAAATTGTACCCGCTTATGAATTAAGATGGACACCCCCCGGGAATTATTGGCATAAGAGGTATGGCAGGCCCATCCCACCCAAGGACGTTTTCTACATTCATACTTATGTCACCGCTCCTGATTGACTTTGGATTCTGACAGATTCTTCTGGATCCAAATGGCTCATCTCTATGCAAAACCAGGGTAATGCAAATTACATTAGTTGCAAACGGTATTAGTTTGAAGAGGTGATTTTTCTTTTAACTTAAGTCTAAAGTTGTCAGTATCTATGTGCAGCAAAAATAAAGTGCGCTTTGCCATTGTAATTTGTTTTTTTTTTCATTCCAGTAATTCCAGTGATGTTTTTCCACACCAATGTTTTTCCACAATTATAGTTTTTTCCCTATATGCAAAAAATAAATGAATTTCCCTCTAATTATCAACATGGCGTTGTCCAGGAATACATTTCTGTCTTCCTCTTATTTCCAAAAATCTAGATCCAGGCCTTAGACTGCATTTTAAATAACTATTTAATTCAAATTAAATTTAAATGTAAAAGAAATCCCATAACATTAATGTTTTTATGAAAAAAAATAACATTTGAATCCTTAAGCAAGATCTGATTTTAAGGTGCAAGAACTTAAGTGATTTTTAAAAAGAACAGAAATCTTTTGAGGTTTTTTTTAACTGACAATGGGTTAAGATCTCTACCTAATAAATAAAACGTTCTGTTATTTCAATGAATTAAAATGGGTTTTAATCTGCTATCACTTCAAAAAAAACAAGCTTGATCAATAAATAAAAGGTTCAACATATTCATCTATTGTTATAAGCATTATATTATTTGTTTATTTTACTTTTTTTTAGTGCTGCAGTTAAGAAATGTAACAGCAAATATGGTCCATAAGGTTTTACCATTTACTTCATTTTGGTGTTTGTAACTTCAAGATCCTATAGTGGATTGAAGGAATGAATGAAATGTACAACTCTTCAAATCACAAGTTGCTATGAAAAATGTAAAGGTCTGCTCTCGCTTCTGGCATTGTTATTGAAATGGTTATAGGGATCCTCTTCTTCTTAGAGACTACGGTCCAGATTTACAGTTCTGTAGTCTTCGTCTTACGTACGTTGTTTTAAGAATTGAGCTGCTACCCATGCGTAGTGGCTTATTTACGTATCTACGTACCATTTCTGTAGGTAGATTTCGTTAAGCGCGGTTTAGATTCTTTAGATTCTTCTGGATCCAAATGGCTCATCTCTATGCAAAACCAGGTTCATAAGGTTTTACAATTTACTGCATTTTGGTGTTTGTAACTTCAAGATCTCATAGTGGATTGAATGAATGAATTGAAGGAATGAATAAAATGTACAACTCTTCGAATCACAAGTCGCTTTGAAAAATGTAAAGGTCTGCTCTCGCTTCTGGCATTGTTATTGAAATGGTTATAGGGATCCTCTTCTTCTTAGAGACTACGGTCCATATTCAGAGTTACGTTTTCGTCTTACATCCGTTGTTTTAAGAATTGAGCTACTACACATGCGTGCCACCTTATAACAGCATCCAGGAGACCTCTATTTAAGCACGTTATTTACTTGCATCATACTCTGTGGTTGACCATTCAATTCACATAAGCTGTGCTTGTTTGCGTATGAAAGGTTTCTAACAGTTTCCTAGGATCCCAATTAACAGCTGATTTGTCGTATTTTATCACAAATTGGACTCTGTACTTCATAACCGTAAAATCCCACTTAAATATTCCATTTCTTTTGAGGCCATAGTTCAATTTTGAGTGCTCACACTGAATATTGATTATTGCCTTACGTTTCTGTAATAGCTTTTTTATGCTTCCATATTGATTTCTTATGGTCACTATCTTAAAACATGTAGTGTTAAGTATTTTTTGACCATCAGTGGATAGATGAGACGCCTATTTGCCATTGTGATTTGAGGTTGCAGTAAAAAAAAAGGAATGATACTATGGACCAGACCCTGGGAAATACCATCTAAAAAATGCTGGGGATACAAATTTCATCTGTTGCTAAGAGTATTAGAGTTGAGAGGTGATATTTTCTAGCCAAGATCTAAATAACAGTGTAATAGTAAGGCTGGTCAGTATCTGTGTGCAATAAGCATGCAAAGAATAGAATAAGAGTCCCCCTGAAATTGAACATTGTTCTGCCCAGATTTATTCCACCTGTTCTCCTCTCTGGATCTGGATCTTAGCTTCAAATTAGTTAACGTTTAAATATGTGACTGAATATGCAGATCAAACTCTGTTAACCACTCCCCTCACACAGGCAGATTTCTGATAGACTTACCCTACACTGTTATTTCCCATTCTTGTGAGTCATTAATGGGCAGCAGTTTGCGAGTCTGCGTGCCTATACTGTACATTGTAATACCAAGTCATACTCACTTTTCAGTTCAACTCGGCTCCTCTATTGGAAGTGTTATATCTTTTATGTCTGAATTGAACAAAATACAATTTAGTAGTACAGAGGTGTCTGTATGCACAGGATCCAGTCCCTGATCATACATAAGAATATTAGTTGTCCAGTTGCTATTCAAGTTGTTGTTTAAAATTTTAAGTTTTTCTTATTATGCAACTATTTTTGCATATATTTATATCCCGTAAACAGATGTTTCGATAAGAACAGCAGTGAAATCTTGTGAATCATTGACTAATTTAATTAATCGCAGCACCTCTCTCTGGACAAACTGCTTTTCAATGATTCAGCATAGCAATGAGTGACAGATGCTGACTGGTGAGATATAAAGCTTGTTTGTTTAAATATAAACTAATGTAACAATAGGTAAGGAAGTTTGCCTTGTAGACACTCACCTGGATGACTCACTGGAGTCTGCCCCGCGACCAGGCCTCTAATGAAGCTACGGCATCTACTTCTCTCTGGGAAGACGACAATCGACCTGCCAGCCTAGCAGAGAAACTGTCAGTGGTGGGATCTGAACCGGCGGAAAAACAAAGAATGTCCGAGCCCTTCTCTGGAGCAGGAGTAACTTCCTCGCTTTCCGGTGGGAAAAAGGCTCACATATACCATAGGTGGGGGGCCCGTATACAGCTGAGACACGCACAATCTTCATTCATTGAATATTCGGGACACCCCTCTCTACGGTCCATCTGGACTTTCACACCTGGAAGAGAATCACAGAACACCTTGCTGGACTACAGCTGTTACAGTTGATGTCCCACTCGGTGGGAGTCACCAGCGAGAAGGATGCCTTTTAGAAATCGAGACAGCTGAAAGTTCTTTTTGTAGTACTACAAGCGCAAGCATGCTCAAACGTTTCATGGCTCTGCAAAGGCTCTGTGTCATTTTATGTTATAAGAAAGTGGTGTAGGTTGCCCATGTTTTAGACAGAAGCATCTAGTTGAGTTTAAATATAACTTTTTTGCATATCTGTTTGGTGCAGCATCTGTTTTCCTCTATGGAACTGATTTTTAACTCGTATGTAGATACAAGTTTTGCAGAGGATGAAAGTCACGCCTGAGGCTGCCTCAGATCCCTAAAATTCATCTCCTCTGGCTGTCTAGTTATTAGTAATAATATAATTGCTAATTTATTGGTATATTATAATGGAGGACTAAAAGGGAAAGTGTGGCAAAACATCACTGGGTGCAACCAGTTGCAATGGTGTAGGCCAGCTGACAGACGTGGACTGTCTGGCGGACTTCTACAAACGAGCAGCAGCCGCCGCAGCATTTCCGGAGCGCCCCATCCCGACAGTACTCTGCCTCTTGACCTCAGTAAATTGTAATTCCACAGCGAGAGCCAAGAAGAATAGCAGAAGGGTAAATTTGTAATTCCACAAGTCCCAGTGAGAGCCAAGAAGAATAGCAGAAGGGTAAATTTGTAATTCCACAAGTCCCAGTGAGAGCCAAGAAGAATAGCAGAAGGGTAAATTTGTAATTCCACAAGTCCCAGTGAGAGCCAAGAAGAATAGCAGAAGGGTAAATTTGTAATTCCACAAGTCCCAGTGAGAGCCAAGAAGAATAGCAGAAGGGTAAATTTCTAATTCCACAGGCCTCGGCGAGAGTCCAGATGAATAGAAGTGTAAATTTGTGATTCCACAGGCCCCAGCGAGAGCCCAGATTTGTAGCAGATGGTAATTATTTGTAATTCCACAGGCCCCAGCGAGAGCCAAGATGAATAGTAGAAGATTAAATGATGCCACAGGAGCACTGCAAGCCGCCACACCAGATAACTTGTACCCAGATCTCTGTAATTCCACAGGCCCAGCGAGAGCTCAGATGGGTAGCAAAAGGGCAGATGGCACGACAGGAAGCAGCCCCTTTGTACAGCCTCCACTGTAGAGGAAAGCAACAGCAAAAGAATGGCAGGCTTCCCAGTGTAGATGTGTAGCTGGGGACAGGAGAGGAAGCGCTGTTCACCACCGCGTGACAACACTGCAAAGATGGCTTCCCTTCGCGCCAAATGTCCCAAGACCAGCCAGGCGCCGCAAACCGTGCCAGGGCGACCCCACTCACTTATTGTCCGGATGGTGAAGTTCCAATGCGTCCCCGCTGGCTGTCTCCCGCACTGCACCGTCCTCACTGCCAGAGAGCCTCTCCTCGCGCTGCTCCTCCGCCCAGGTACAGCCACTCGCCGCAATGAGCCGCCAAGACACACAGGGGTCGCCTATAAGTCACTCTGCTCCGACTCAGCACCCACCTGTACCCCTAAAAAGGATATATGTGCCGGATATGTGAGGAGCTAGGGCACCCTGTGTCCTACTTCATCTCAGTCCAGGCCACGCCCCATAGTTGTCACTGTTTCAGCAGTGTATAAGATGGTTAGCAGATGGTTAGCAGACATAAAAACGAAAGTTCTTTGCTGAAGCTAATAAGTAGCAAGTAGGTATAGACAGTTCATCCAAACATTTTAAGCATATAAAAGTGCACTAATAATTGACAATTTCTGTTTGAACACCTTAATAGGTCTGTAGATGGCATAGATTGCAGATATAGCGGTTCGTAACAGCTTTAGTGGTATAAAGTTTCGATATACTCACAAATGCCTGCTTCTCCTGTCACGCCGGAGTATACTCACATGTGTTGTTTCGTTGGACACGGGGATCTACAGTCCTCCTGACGGACGCTGCTCCGGCAGTTCTCTGTGGGAAGAATCTGTGCAGGCAAACAATGTGTGTAGGGGCTGCTGCCCAAAGATTTGAGAAGCAGAGTTTCTTTAATCCTTATGCGGGGAGCTCCCCTCTTAGTGTTTTAGAGTTGCAAACCTAGACTGTTCGGTTCTTTAGTCGTCTCAGCTGGGGTATATGATCATGAAGTCTGATTCGCCAGGGTATAGGACAGAGGGTCAGACGTTCGCTGTGCCTGTTATTGGTAACCTTTACGCGTTTCTCCTGTCATCGGGTTTCACCAGAAGGTACTGGTGAATCACAGGTCTCGAAATTTATAGCGTGAACTTAGTTACAAATCTTTATCACGTGTCAGTCATTGCTGACAGAGAGTAATGTGAAAGCTGGTAATCCTTTATACATTTATACATCTAATATGACCATTTGTGAGTCTCTTTTCATTGTAAACTTATACTATTCAGCACTAATAAATATACATACTTATATCCATATTCCTCCCTTTACATACTTAACCAAATAATAATACCTATTAATCCTATTTCTATCATCAGTTATATTTATTGGGTGCAATTCTTGATAAAGAAAACTTTTATTACTGTAAATATTTAATCATAATATGTGTTCATTATCTTTAGGAACTATATTCTACTAATCGTGTCCTATTTTATTAACCTTTCAGAGGTGCTAAACAATACAATTTTTCATAATATTAATTTTATTTATTATTGGGAATGTTTTTTTTGTTTTTTCTGTATATATTAGTTTAGTATCTTATTAAATGTGATTTGTATATTCCTATTGGTGTGATTTTTTAACTATTCTTGTAATGGAAAGGTGTATAACCCTAATACTACAAATGATGTCAGTATAATTTATATTTAACTACTTATTCTGATGGCTAGATGTTGAGTAATATTAATATGAATTCAGTGTCTGTATAATAATCTCTTATGAACCTTATAAAAACGACTCAATATTGTCTTTATTGGATAACAGTTTCTTAGAAATGATTGAGTTCTATCATTTCGTTCATCCCCATAGGTATCAGAGTATCTAGTTTATATGTCCAATAGGCCTCTCTTTTACACAAAGTAGTGTATCTATCCCCTCCTCTAGCTGTCACCTTAATTTGTTCGATTCCCATGAACTTTATCACATTAATATCGCCCCCATGAATGTGTCGAAATGCCAAACCCGAAGACTAACCTACTAAACTACATCCCCTGCCTTGCACTAACCTGTCCAGTTGTTGGAGCATCGGGAGCCGTCGGGTCCAGCTGCGGGTCTGCAGCAGGTTTATGCAAATTGTGTCCCTAAATTCCATTTTTCATAGTATTAGGGATGAGGGCAGTGCTTGATGACAAATTATGTCTTCAAGCCCCACCTAGTTTCTAGTAACACTAGGAATAGGAGTTTTGCTAGGCAGGGGGGTGGGACTTGAGGCTGTGGTTTGCATGAAAGCAGGGGAGGATTGGGAAAATAAAATGGCCCTCGAAAAAATTCTAGAAGTGGCCTCAAGTGGGTGGGACTAAATCAACTCTAAACCATAAATTGTTAAACTCTATTACAGTTTAATTAAAAACTGCTATATAACTAATAACAATAACAACGTGAACATGGCAGGACAGTGTGTATAAATCAAACACAATGAGTTCCATGTAACACATAATGCTGCCAGGCGCTAAATTTCTTAATGATGTAATAACAGTATCCCTTTCAATTTATATTGCCAAAATATCTGTAGATATCTTGTTCATATATACAAACATGCATCAGTTATGTGATCTTACCTTTTTTCTCTTAATCGACACCCCATAATATATCTCTCTCACACACAGTGCACCCCATAATATATATTTCTCACACATAAACAGTACACCTGATAATATATCTCTCTCACGCACACGGTGCACCCCATAATATATATTTCTCACAAACACAGTGCACCCCATAATACATCTCTCACACACAGACACACACACACACACAGGCCCAGATCCTTAGGTATGTGCGACAGTGAAATTCTGTACAGCACATACGTAATTTTACTGCATGCACACAACCTTCTTACGCCGTCGCATGGGTAAGCGTACGTTACGTTTGTTACGTACACTGCGGGTTACGGGAGAGGGACTGTCCCCTCGTTTACAATTGTTGTATCTCCGCCGTCAAGGCGGAGATAGAGATGTAAATGAGGGGACGGGGCGATGGCCCATTACGTAAGTGTCCAGATTTCCTACAGTCAGCGGGGAGTGTATGGGGTGTGCACTCCCCACTATGATGCCGGCCGTAATGATCTCAGGCTCCCGTAGTCCTGGATCCGGCCCACAAGGCATATCTCTTTCTCACACACACGGTGCACCCCATAATCTATCACTCTCTCACACACCTACACAGTGTACCCCATGATATATATCTCTCACACATACACAGTGCTCCCCATGATATATCTGTCTCACACACAGTGCATCCCATAATATCTCACACACACACACACACACAGTGCATCCAATAATCTATCTCTATCTCTCTCTCTCTCTCTCTCTCTCTCACACACACAGTGCATCCAATAATCTATATCTCTCTCACACACACACACAGTGCACCCAATAATCTATCTCTCTCTCACACACAGTGCATCGAATAATCTATATCACACACACACACACACACACACACACACACACACACACTGCATCCAATAATGTATCTCTCTCACACAGTGCACCCCATGATATATCTGTCTCACTCACACAATGCACCCCATAATATCTCTCTCTCACACACACACACACACACACACATAGTGCATCCCATAATCTATCGCACACACACACACACACTGCACCCCATAACCTATCTCACACACGGTGCTTCCCATAATATTTTTCTTTCACACATAGTGCTTCCCATGATATATATCTCTCTCACACACACAGTTATTCCCATAATATCGCTCACACACACACACACACACACACACACACACACACACTGCATCCAATAATCTATATCTCTCTCACACACACATACACACACACACGGTGCACCCCATAATCTCTCTCTCACACACACGCAGTGCACCCCATAATAAATCCTATATATACCTATGACAGTCCCTTTTCAGCTTATAATGGGACTTTTTCTGGACATGCATCCAAGGAGTATTTGGAGGTGGACTGTTAATTAGGTCCTGTATTGGAAGTACTGAGAGTGTGGGATACCAGTGAGTCTATACCGTATATGTAAGACCATCTTTTAGGGAGCATTGTTTGAGTTTATCCTTTTACAGTTTTTCTTTTCATCTACAAATATCCCTTTATTGGACATTCTTATCATGCAATTAATATCCAGAGCAACTTTAATTTATTTTATTTGTGCATTGCATTTTATTTTTGGTGTCTGATCAAGCGCTTACTTTTTTTTTTTTTTGCATAATATTATCTGTCTTTCTCATTCACACACATGCACACACACACATACACAGTGTACTCCAGATAGATCCATACATACACACACATGCTTGTACCTGTTCACAGTGAAGAGCCTGTAATCAGTAGTCCCGCAGAGACAAGAAAAAGATCAGCTTATAGTTGCCAGGGGCGGTTCCAGATGCTGCCACAAAGAATCAGACCTTTCCTGTCTCATGACAATCAATATTGGACAACTGCTGTGCCTCACTTATTGGCCCAATTTTGATATTGTACTGCAGAGATCTCTCAGGTGAAGTGGGTATACTGAGAGGCCGCTGTATTACAGTACATGCGCTGGGCTAATGAAGGACACAGTAGCTGCTGCTGATCTGCTGTCACAAAAAAAAATGACATTTGTTCATAAGGCGGCCTTCGGGAGGCCTCATTTGGCCTATTGGGAAACTTCCCGGTAAGGCCTATTATCAATCCGTCCCTGCATGAAACCACGGCCTCAAGCCCACTGCAGATAATATTCAGGCTCTCTCGGTATCCCTGCCCATATTTTGGGAGTCTCCCGGATAGTTTGGGAGAGTCAGGAACCCTGTAATAAATAAAATTTGCTTTAAAGAAAGAGAAGTAGCTAGTCTATTAGTGCATGCACTGATACTGGAGAGTAGTAGGGTTAGAGGAAATTTAGGAGAACATTACTTAATTCCAAAAGAATTCTGTCTCAAGCATGAATTTGATTGGCACAGTTGGCACCTACTGATTCTTTCCTATATTTGTATGTCTTTGTTATTAAAGTTCAGATATGTTTTTCTGTGACTACCCTTCTATAGAACAAATGTAGCTATTGTATAATGGGATCTGTTTTTCTCTAAACATGTTCATGCTTTATCCACTCAGACTGATTTTTGCAACCTGTTCTTGTTGTGTTTTCACAATACATGTATCTGGATGGTGCTATTTTATTCCAGCTACATTTTAAGGGAAGAAACAGAAGCTATTTTTGAGCATTTACTGCAGGTGGTTGAGTCACACGAATGTCATCTTAACTCTTACAATTCCCTACAGTACATACAATGTACCAGTCAGCGTAAGAAAAAGGAACAGTTGTCAGAAAATAGTGTTCCACATAATGCTTTTGTAATTTAAGCAATAACCTTTATATATTATAACATTTTGTGGCCTGGTAGGGGGTGTGTGTCTTGTATTACCCAGTGGGCGTGTCTGGGAAAATGGGTGTGTCTTGCACCACCCAGACCAGCGGGTCTAGTGACTGCCCCTTTTATTTAACAACCATCCATATGTCTGCCCCTTATTATTAGCGTCCATATGTCTGCCCCTTATTATTTGTCCAGCAATCATATATCCAGCCTCCATATCTGCCCCTTTATTTGTCCTACCTCCATGTCTGACTGCCTCCATATGTCTCCCCCCTGTTTGTTTATTTGTCCAGTCTACATGTCCATTATTATGCCCAGCCTCCATGTCTTCCCATTACTATGGTCAGCCTCCATGTCTGCCTCTTGTAATGTCCAGCCTCCATTGTCTGCCCCTTTTAATGTCCAGCCTCCATTGTCTGCCCCTTGTCAAGCCTCCATGTCTTCTCTTACTTACATTTGATGACTTCTCCCTTCCTCCATGGCCCTCCCTCTCTCTGACACTTCATCTCTCCCTCTGCTGTCATGTGATGTGGTACTTGTAATACAGTCTACTACAGGAGCCCTGTAGAACCAAATCTGTTTCTAGAATGGCAGTGACCACATCGGTTAGGTCACTGCCATTCACAACAACAGGGCTCCCGTAGGAGACTTTATTACCTATACTGTGCCGGAAAAATCCCTGCAGCATACACAGCACGTCACATGCTTTTAAAAGATAAACAAAAAAACAACTTTGTACCGAGAGTCTGACCTCTCGGGACAAGATGTGAGGCTGGCGGGACAGCGAGACAGTCTCCTGAAAGCGGGACTGTCCTGCTGTAATCGGGACATTTGGGAGGTATTATAAAATATTATTTTATACATTATCATATGAGTAAATAATTCACAGGTGAGTGTCTTGTCACTTTAGCAGAGCTGTAGAAGTCTGTCCCTTCAGCTCTGCTATAATGATCAGATGCTGCAGGACTGTAAGGGCCAAACTAGGAAAGTATGTGTCCTAAAGCAGCTGTAAATTGTAGTGTAACAATAAAACTACCCTAAAATTGTATGTTTTATACAAAAGAAATGATAGTCTGTGCATGCAAATCAATATACCTTAATACATTAATTAGTTCATTTATTAAGATGCACAACATGCATTTGAACATAGTTTGCCCAGGAATAAATTTTCTTCTGATATGCTTTAGGTTGTTTTTTTTATTCCCAATTCAGCCATTGAATTGTATACTTTTGGTGCTGACCCCTCCTGTAAAAACTATAAAGAATCAATAAAAAGGCACAAAATTATCTGTAAACAAAAAGGACCATATTTAAAGTTGTGTGCATGTAGTAATTTAGTTGTATTTTGAAGGTGTCGCCACTGTGCATAGAAAATAGACTCACACGGATGAATGCAATGATGAGCCGTTGCACTATTGGGTTGGCAACATGCATGGTTCTGTAGAAAATATTCCACCGGTTATGGGCATAATAATGTCAGCACACATTACAGCCTTTACTAAAAATTTACATACGGCGCATAATACTTTCAATGCTCCTATTATTAGCAGCAATATACTTAAAACATACAAAAGTTTCTATGTATACTCCCAAATGTGCACTACTGAGACACATCTAGCTCTGCATTTTAATGAAGACAGTGAGCTGGATCCAGACTTAAGTAAGTGCTTGAAATTAGTTACTCCTGGGCTAAACCATGTTGATTGCAGGGGAGTCATATTTCATCTGTTGCAAACAGTATTAGAGTTGAGAGGTGATGTTTCCTATCCCAAGTCTAAATAACAGTGTAACAGTAAAGCTGGTCAGTATCTGTGTGCAGTAAGCAATTCAAAGATATATTCCTGCATTCAAAGAATACAATTAACTTGACTCCCCCTGCAATCAACATGGTTTAGCCCAGGAGTAACTAATTTCAAGCACTTACTTAAGTCTGGATCCAGCCCATAATACTCAACTGTCGACATTTTGTCTGCTGACATTTTCTACCAGACCCGACTTCAAAAAGTAGCAGTGTGTTCTATTCGAAACATGGAACTTTATACAACAGAAAATAAATGCTGCAATAGATTCAGTTCTAAATATGGAAGACACACATTGAGTAAAATAGTGTTTGATAAGTCAAGCAGCACAATTGACACATGATCTAATTTATTCTGGTCTTATTATCCAAACAATGCAATTATCATAATAGGAACCTTAACCCTACCTATGAAAACAAATCTTTCAAGCTCACCAGCCTCATACTGCACAGGCATTCTGCAGTGTCTCCAATCAAGACCTTAGAGACTGTGGACTATTACTGCTCCATGGTCCATAGCAGCATGGCTCACCTCTTACCTCCCTGTCAGACAATGCTCTGCTAACGCTTAACATCGCAACCCAACAGAGCAGAAAAACATTATCTCTGTTTGGCATGTAAATGCAAATAAATGGTGTAAATGGAAACATTTTCTGTTTGTGCTCCTGTCTGATTAATGATATGTTAATGGGAGCACTGAGGCGGCTTTCAACACAGCTTGGATATTCTGTTAATATGTAAATATATAATAAATCATACAGAGAACTGAATACATAAAAGTAAAAAAAAAAATGAAATCATTAGGGCAACCGGCTGTTATGATTGCTCTATATAAAATGATAAACACATGGCTGCATCTCAGTGCGGACACTCAGAAACCACAGTCCAATAAAAAAAGAAATTGGCTTAGAATGGGCATAGGCAACCTTTGGCACTCCATGTGTGGTGAAACTACAAATATTGGCATGCTCCTACAGCATAGGCATTGCTGATACCTGGCAAACGATGGCGGTCCTAAAACGCTGTAGGTTGCCTATGTCTGGTTTAGGATGTGTGGAAAGCACCAGAATCTGTATATCTGAATATACATCCAACTGGTTAAAGGTCACTGTCTGCCGTACGGAAGAGGATGAGTTGAATTATCCTATAACCTATAAGACAGCACCTTTCTGTGTCATCAATAATGGGTTGAGGCCGCTAGTTAATGCAAATGATGGTCCTATCCCCTGCCTATCCATGCTCTAAGTCCTAGTGTTACTAGTAATTGGGGTGAGACTTGATGAGGTCATTTGCACCATCAGGCCCCGCCATATCCCCAGTAACACTATGAATAGTAGTGGACAGGGGGCGTGGCTTCAAGATATAAATTGTGTCATTAAGCCCCGTCCCCCATATTGGCAGGGCCGTTTCTAGGGGTAGGCGACCCATTCTATAGCACAGGGCGTGCCCCTAGATGACTTAAAAGGGTGCACCCGGTAGGGCAGCCCACCTTTGTGTCACTCTGCCTTCACAAGGGCCACGGTCACATAGAGCATGGCTCATACAGACGTCACCCACATCAGATAACAGATACGGCCATCATCATTCAACTAAACTGTATATACAGGGCTCCTGCTATGAGGCAGCCTTATTCATGGAAATAGATTTGGTCCTACAGGGCTTCCGTAGGAGCCCTGTATATCCAGTACTGTTTAGATCAGGGGTTGCCAAACCCGGGCCTCAAGCACCACCAACAGTGCATGTTTTCCAGGTCTCCTCAGATAATCAGAACTGAGATAATCACTACCCCCTGTAGATCTTTAATAACGTTTCAGTCAGTAATGAACACACCTGTGCCCCAACAAGGAGACCTGGAAAAAAACACCAAAAAACAATGTTTTATTGTTTTTTAAATTCTGATTTTCAGTATCATTTAATCACACTTTTCTTATTAGTGCGGTACTGATATTGTATGTATAAGATTAAATCTGATGTATATTAGATTTATAAAGTATTTAGCATGGAAAAAAGTTTTTAGTTAATGTACAAATGTATTAATACATTCTTATGCACTGAGAGTGACACTACAGATAGAGATGCTCCCTTTGTACATGTTTATTTTATATAAATGATTCATGCATTCTCCACATTGTTTTTGGAATTGTTTAAAATTCTGGAAACAGTTCACTGGGAACTCTTGAAACAAAATCATGAGTCTCTGATGCTTGCTTTTATTAATAACATCTGTCAATCACCAAGCACAGAGAGCTAGAGTTTGCTCTCAGGTTCTCCAAAGCACTCTGAGCAAAGACTGCTACAAGAGTGATACAAGACAGAATGGGCAGTGGTGACTGTAATAGCAAATGATAACATTTTCTTATCAGCAACAGAGTAGAAGTAATCTGCCGATGTGTTAGGACTGTGAGTAGTTCTTTAAACAGCAAACTACAAAATCCTACCTGCTTTGAATTGTTTTTATTTTGCTTTTTAAACTTGAGGTAGCATTTTGTGAAATCACTGATTATCTGTCTTAAGCTGGCCATACACTAGAGCAGTGGTTCCCAAACTTTCTCAGTTCGAGGCACGCTTAGGGTCTCCATATTTTTTTTCAAGGCACCCCTAAGACAAAAATACAATAGAATACAAACATTCCGAGGCACATTCTGGGAGCCGCGGCGCACAGTTTGGGAATCACTGCACTAGAGCGATTATCGCTCTCAGTGTGTGGCTGTCGATAAACGGGACGATTTTCCCCTGGGGAAAGGTCCCGATATCGGCGCCATACACTAGAAGAGGCTGGGGGCGATAATCTCTGCTGGAAAGCCTATTGGCTGGCTGCAGTCTCTCTCTGATTGGCTGGGTCTCCTGTCAATCTTGACAGGAGAACCATGCAGCCAGTTTATTGGTTGGCTGCAAAAAATAAATAATTATCAATGAGAAAAAACCACACTGACAGGCTGCTGCGCGGTGTTCTCTCTCCCTCTGTCTGGGTTTACAGCGCTGTAGCCTGTCAGTGTGTGGGGCTCTGAAGCGCTCTGCCCTCTCTCCTTCTGTGTTAAATGTCTGTCCAGAAGTCATTTTACACATAAAAAAATCATTAGAAATCTTGGATAATTATCTAAAATGCCCACACACTGCACTATTTTGCATAACCGCATTATCGTTCAGGAATTCCAAAAGATGAGATAATCGGGCCCTAGTGTTTTTGGAAGGTTTTTCGCTGTTTAGAAAAAAAATCTGCACCATACACTAGAGCGATATTTGGCCCAATCCACGATAATTGTGCATTTGGGATGATAATTGCTCTAGTGTATGGCCAGCTTAAAAGTCTTTTTGCTTACTATTTTTGTTACTCCTCCTTAATAGGTGCTGTATACTTTCATATGGATGATTTGTTGTACCACAGACATCCTGAGTACACACATATGTCTCCAGATAGCCAGGCCAGGCACATAAAGATCACTTTCCAAAGCAAAGTAAATACCTCAATGCATTTTGTCCCGCAGTAGAACTCTACTGCTTACAGACGTTCTCAGAGGATAATTGAAAGAAATAAAAGAATCCGAGTGTCATTTTAAACTCCCTGGTTACTTCTATTGGCTGTGAGTGCCTGAATTGATTGGTGATTACCACTCCTTACTTGCCCTTTCTACTGACCAATCATCTTTGCCACTTACAACTTTCTTCTCTCCCCCTCCTCCTCCCCTCCCTCTACCCTACTATCTTCATTACTATCGACGACTCCACAATCTTCTCCTCCACCCAAGCCCGCTAGCTGTGTGTCATCCTTGACTCCTCACTTTCCTTTACCCCCCACATCTGTGCCCTCTCACTGTCATGCCGCTTTCACCTCTGCAATATAGCTCGCATTATATCCTTCTTGACCGCAGATGCCACTAACATGCTTGTTCACTCTATCGTTATTTCCTGACTTGACTACAGCAACATTCTCCCTTCTGGCTTCTCTCTGCTCCATCTTGCTCCCCTACAATCCCTACTTAATGCCGTAGCCAGACTACTCTTTCTATCCAAATGCACTGCCTCCACCTCCCCTCTCTGTCTATCTCTATACTGGCTTCAGTGGCGCACCCAGGGGGATACAATTAATAAAACTACCTGCTCCCCTAACCAAAAAGTATTGGGTGATAAATAAGAGATTCATAATTCAACCTCTCAGAGCAATGTGTGCAAATGCTAGGAGCTTGGGAAATAAAATCCCTGAATTAATCGCAATAATGGCAAGGGACAATCTAGATATTGTGGGAATCACAGAATCATGGTGCAATGAAAATCATGACTGGGACCTAGCTATACCGGGTTATAATTTATTTAGAAAGGATAGAGTAGGAAAAATTGGGGGAGGAGTATTATTGTATGTTAGGGAAGGGTTAAATTCTACTTTAATAGGGTGTATTGGAGA
>WWET01000130.1:253436-273930 GCA_011038615.1 Limnodynastes dumerilii | reverse complement strand
TGATGAAAGATACTGAGGGGGGGCTGATACTTTGCAGGACACCCATGCACAAACCCTGGCAACACAGGGACCGCCCCCCAGCGGTGTAGGGACCACCCCCGGTGGCGTAGGGACCGCCCCCAGTGACGTAGGGACCGCCCCGGCGACGTAGGGACCGCCCCCGGCGACACGAACCTCCCCCGGCGACGCAGGGACCACCCCCGGCAACACTGGGACCTCCCTCCGGCAACGCAGGGACCGCCCCTATGCTTTTTACTTTTCTCCCTGAAATGACTTTTCAAAAGTAGGCAACCATGATTTAAGGGCAGTAAAAAACTAGAATATACTACACACACTGATCAATTATATACAGAAAGATTTTAAAATATATGATGAATGGAAAAACATGCAAAAAAAAAAAAAAGACTTTGTGACCCTTCATTCAGAAAATGTTTTACCCCATGTCCACCACAGTTTAATCATTATTGTACACAACAAAAATGGTCTAATGTAGCAATGTGAACAGCACACAATTTTAAAAGTTTTGTATGAAGTAATGGAAAAACAGCATTAGCAATCAAATCCTAACTAATGAATAATCGCAACTTTTAATTCAATCGATATATTAATATTTATACTAAGGGCCTGTTATGGCATACAGCCAAGATGCATTGTGCAGTCAAAGAAAGCTGCCCATCAACCTAGAACACTTTTTAAAATCATCATTGACATCCTATTAGTATGCATCAGTATTATGAAGGGAAATGCTAAGTAATGCAGACAGAACCCTTGGGATTAAAGGCGACAGAAATCTATCCCTCAGCTGGGATTTTAAAGTTCATTGCGTTTCAGGTGAGAATTAAAGCCCCAGACACAAGTGACTGCTTATCTTTACTTTGTTCTGAGACCAGGGCATTGCAGGGACTCTTTAAGCACACCTGTAAGTGACCAAAGTCATTATTAATCGACTGGAGGCAATGCCAGCTCAGCGAGAAGGCAGCTGCTAATGATTGCAGTTTAGAGATCACATCTAATTTCTTTAACCATCACTTGAATCCCTGCCACTTGGCTGTCATGTTGCCTTATCTCTTGGCAGACAGAGCCTAACACACCTGCCTTCTTGCTACATTACACTTCAGAGGAATGTTTTTAAATGCTCTGTAATTCACTCCATACTAAACTAATCAATGTTTATGGGATGTAAGAGCTCAAGTCAACAGAAATGGGGAATGAATGTAAAAAATGTAAATACTTAGCCACGAACAAATGATCCATCTAAAAAATATAATTTTGCCCAATTATCTCCTTGCATTGCAAAATTGTTGCTAAGTCGCAAAATTAGCTTTTTAGCTTTGTTCCTAAAGACCCTTATGAAAATCAAGACAAATTAATACTGTATGTAACTGTGAAAAGGCAAAAACAGGAGGCGTCTATGGGGTAGTGTATTAGATTTTTTTTGTTACCTAATTGCTAACTTCCTTATAGTGATAGTGACTAAAATTGTGTTATTGCGGGATATGAAGAGGGCTGACCCAAGTGTAGTAGATGCTGCAGCGGAGCACCAGGCTGAACAGATGCCCTCTCTGCTCCTGTGCAAGCTCCAGATTCCCTATTTGTCAGTGCACCGGATTGTAGAGGCTGTCGACAATGAGACTGTACAGCCCAGTGCTGATCTCCTGCCCCCTCCATGTCCAACTGTCCATTCAGTGTTGAATCATTTTGCTTACAGCACTGGCAAGGTCTTGGGGCTCTATTTACGAATAGCTTAATTTTTTAATGAACAAAGCTATTCCAGGCTCTCTTCGGCTCGCAGCAAGCTTGGCAGCTTCGTTCATTAAATTTACCAAAACTTACCTGCCCTGCGAGGTCCAGCGATGATCTCTGGACTCATCGCAGGAGACTTCATTCATACTTCATACTCCAGGTAACCCAGGCAACTTGGTATGCTGGAGCTTGTGGTACTAAAAGTGCCAGCATGCTGTGCCATGTATTTACATATAACAAGGGGGTTTTTTTTTTTTTCAAAATAAGATTTATAATTTTTTTATATTATTATTAATTCATTTATTTATTTTTAAACAAAGGGGCACAGGGAAGCACCGATTTTGGAAGCTAAATAGTGGGGATTTGAAGCTTCAAAAATCGCCACCCCTCCCCGTCGAATTTAAAATGGACAGTACCCCTTAGTAAATCCAGTGATTTTGGAACCCCCAAAAAAGTGGCGATTTCAAAACACTGCCTAACTCACCCCCTTAGTAAATCCGGGCCTTAATGTCAGCAATACATTCTTTATTAAAGAAACAGGGCCTTCTAATACTCCCAGTGATATGCTGGATGTTATGTTTTGGTATATAAAAAGTTTAGCTATAAAAAAAAAAAAACTTTGGGGGATATTGCTAGTTTAGAACAGTACCAAAAGTTAAAATAATTCCAAGAGGCGTTAAGACTTAAAAATCCCACATTTGGCAAGGATAACCTATAATTTATTAAAAAATGGGACTCCTCAATAAATGTTCATGGAAATTAATGCAGTTAATTATCACAGAAAAAGTCAATCTCTAGACATTTAAAAAGGAACAATTAGAAGCACAAAGACAGAGAGGCTTATAAAACCAATGTGATAGTCTTTAATGAAAAGTGGATGGATTAAATTGAAAGTGATATTAGACAAAATAAACCTAAGAAATTTAAAAGCGATAAAAGATTATGAGTTAAATAGAACTAAGAATTGGAAAACTAATAAAAACAATATATCCCCACCACTCTGCCACTAATATATGAAAAAAACCCAATCATTCCACTGAAGATAATGATAATAATACAAACATCGGTCCGTATTCAGAGATCCATTTTAGCGGCGACTTCCGTGCGTATTTTTAGATACGTTTCAACCGCGCATGCGTAGTCATTTTTTGTACGCAGTTCACATAGACTTTCCACACGGATGTTCACGGATGGACGTAAATGCATTGAGAGCGAACTTGTCAAGTGGGCGTAGGTAGATACGTGCGGAAGTCAATCGGAAATATATGCACCTAGGAATTTACATAGAAAAGGGCGGGGGGTGCATTTAAATGAAGGGAAGTGGGCACATACGCTCCTAAATGGCAGCGGAAAGTTAATGCCAGTCTATGGAGGTGGAAGTCTTCGACATGAAGGATTTGCAAGGGGAGTGACTGGGGTTTTGGTGGGTGTAACTTGCTCCGTAGATGCGTATATTTGTACTCTGATCGCAGCATGGAAGCCTGAATACGGTCCATCATTATTAAATGACAGACAAAATGGAACAATTATATAAATGCAAGTGGAGAATGCTGACCTTGCACTTATGGCTTTACATCTGTAGGACGCTACTTTAACATTTACGCATTGACCACACTTAAAATGAGGCCGGTGAGTAAGTGAGCATTGTATGCAACAGCTTAGAAAAGACCCCCATACCACCACGCTGACATGCTTTAAATGCTTTAAGCAGGCCCCCTCTTTTCTAACTGGACTGACTACAAGCACAGAAATCTTGAGTAGAATATTTGTTTGTTTTTCTCCTATTGTGGAGTTGATTGTGACCTATTATGAACATCATCAGGTATTATGAGTTGACGGATAAGTTATCTTGCTTTTATGGTGTCATCAAACACATGGACTTGACCTTCATAGGTGAGGCATAATTTTGCAGAAAATAGAGCAAACCTCACATGATTTTGAAAAAGTAATTTACATACAAGAGCAAACACCATGCACCTTTGTGACACATGGGGCCAGAATAACTAAGCTGCGGGAATGGAAAAGGGGAGATGTTACCCATAGCAACCAATTAGATTCTAGCTTACATTTTATAGTATGTAATAAAAATTTAAGAGTTAAAATCTGCTATGGGCAACTTCTCCCCTTTTCCTTTTAAGCAGCTTAGTAAATCTAGCCCCTGGACTGAAAAGTTCTGAAATATTAACACTTTGTGGTTGCAGAGAGTAGGAGAGTTTAATTTTTAGCCACTTACAAGGCTTCTATATTTTGATTGTCATAACTCTAAAACTGTCAGAGTCCCAACTATGGGTCATATATCATGTATTTTTAAATTGAGAGCTATAGTTGGGACTCTGACAGTTTTAGAGTTAGGACCACCAAAACAGAAAAGTCTTGTAAGTGGCTGGTGGCTTATCATATATCTGCAGATGTATGTAACAAATTCTCTGACTTATATTTTACACAATAACAATACATATTAACAATACATATAAAAAATATTTCTATTAAAATATTTTCTTTGTTTTGCATTTGCCTTTGTATTCTTTCTGGTCCTGCAAAAATAATACACATAAAAATATGAGCTAAATAACTATTTTTTATAATATTTCAATTATTATATTCCACTATTCATCCTTGTTCTTTATTAGAAATAACCCCTTAGTTATTCTGGTCCCCCTATACTTTTCTATGGTCTGATGTTCACTTATTACTCACCAGTTATCAGTGTATGAAATACAGAAATTATTTTTTATTAGTTTGTATTGTCATGATACTCACTTATTTCCCCTATAACTCTATAATGAAGGAAGCCATAGCGGAGATTTATTTAACTGACTCCGCACCTCAGTCTTGTCTACCTGACTGATGACTGGCTATGGAATTCTGTGCGCATGCGCAAAAGAACAGTTTTTTTTTACACATTGTCAAAATTGATAAAAAAATTAGACATACCCAGTATGATGTGAGCTGTGGACTCTATCCTATCATATGGACCTTAATTTTGTTGCTTTTAGATGTTTGTACTATTCTTGTCCAGCTAAACACACGGCAGATAAAAAAAAAAAGAGGCACATTCCAGTACCCTGTTGGGGACTCATATAAATTTTTATTGGCTATAGGTGGTCCTTTTTGAATATTACATGTTTTACCTGTTGTGCTCATATACTTTGTTGATATTTACTTTATTTATGAACGATTTGTTATTAGTGACGTTAACTTACTGCACATGCAAAACACATATGCACAGAAAAGGTGAAAAGTGTGTAATCTGTGTATATTTATATTTTAAAATATCCATCAAAAAAAAATGATGCTACTTCTTGGATGAAGCCAGAAAAGATAAAACATGTTGGGTCCACAACAAAATGGTGTGGATTATAATCTAAAGACTCACTGTATAGGAGTTACCAATCAGGAAACAAAGATATATCCAATATACTAAACCATAGGTGCCTCCTGTTTTTGCTTTTTCACAGTTATTATCATCTGTGGGAACAAACAAATTTCATACCAGGTTGGTAGCCCCTGAAAACACAGGATACACCTACAACTAAAGATTAATCCTTCCTTTGTTTGTTTGATACTATTTTTTGCTTTCATTACAACTGAACATGAACAGATTTGTGCTCTACTTACTACAAATTAATATGTATTCATGTCTCTAGCAACCAACAAAATGTTGCTAAACAGAACTAGGCAAAATACTAGTTGTTAATTTGAATTAATTTTATTTTACTGTATATTAGGACAGATGGGTTGAAAAGCTGTAATGTCATACATCAATAAACACATCAATATATCTAAGAAATTATATGTGTTGGCTTAGTTTGGAAACACGGATAGTTAAAGGTACTACTTTATGGTTTCCCTAACAACATAAATCTCTTCAGTTACCTTTAAGGGTGGATTCCCTTGCCACACACACACATAACACACACACACTCACATAACACACACACAGTTAACAATTGGAATCATTGAATTTATGTTTGCATTCTTAGCATTCATAGAGAGAGTGTGGTTTTGCCACTGAAAATGAAGGAAATCAAAGAACCCAAGAAGAAATTCCCATTGCCGACTGGTGAGTATTTCCCCAACCCTTATTCTAATCTTCACCATAACCCTCCCCTTCCATTACCTCCCCTTCCTGCAGCTTGACCCTAACCTTCCCCTTCTCCAATCCATCCCTACCCCCTCCCCGCAGGCTAACCCTAAGAATAAAAAAAAAACCAAAAAAAAAACAACCAGCGCCGTCTTAGTGATTAAATAGTACTAGATATATAATATGACCAACAGCCTATAGATATAAATAATAAAAGTAACAAAATATATAAAAAAAATTCTCTCTCTATATATACTAAAAAACTAGCATATGCCTTCTTAATTATTTAGTAACAATATTTATTAATAACAAATAATCTGATACCAGATAACAAATTAAAAAACCACTAAACATATATAAGTATTAAAAATGGTCAGATTATTCAAATAGATGGCGCACCAGTGTCCACTTGTAGGTAAATTTAAGCACAGTCTCTAGGTATTAAGTGTAGTCCTAGAGATGTGGGACTTCAAATATATGGACAGTTTTCCAATAAATAAAGAGTACTATGACCGCAAATAAGTACTTCATAAAAAGGTTATCCACAAATCAGAACAGACTAAAATGTCACAAACCAGTGGTTATATAGCCTTCAATCAAATGTCACCGTTATAGGATATACTGTAAAGGGATGGGGGGACCGCATACAGCATGTAGATCAGAAGAAAGTAGAAATCATAGCAATACTTATCCTTCCTTAACCGTAAGACTTCCCTTCTAAGCTATATCCCCTCCCCACAGTCTAACCCTAAGATTGGGAATCTATAGGGGAGTACAATTACCTCGAGGACTTTCCCCTTCCCGTGTGTCCATGCCCTCTACAAAGTCTGCTAAGTATTATTTTATTTATTTGTTGTTTAACACAAAGGTCGCTCATATATAATTGATTTTTATTATCTATGTGTATGTCTTATGTTTTATTAAAGGGTCTTTTTGTTACTTCATCAGCGTTGTCTTTTTCAACCATCACAGCTATTTAATGTAAAATCTTTTGGAAGATCATTATTAATATTATTACTATTAGCTATATATAGAGCCTCTGCGCTGCCTAATTTCTTTCTTTTCTATGTAGCATCTGTAGGTGGGTTCCTAAAAAGGCGAGCTGCGTTGCCTCTACATAGTGAGAGCGCCGTTATTTCTTTATCTGTGCTTACCCTAAGATTGCCCTTCTCCAATCCATCTCCTCCCCACAGTCTAAACCTAAGACTCCTACTAACCTGTCTTAAGGCAGGTCCAGATGTCAGAAAGGTAATGAATGGGTAAGTTTCCGAAATATAAATTCAGAATACTTACCCATTTATTATAAAAACTTTCTAATTTGTGACATTTTCTAAATAGAGACAGCCAACAATTAGCTGTCAGCTGTGTGTATTTTAAAAGTGTCATTTTCGGAGTGGCGAACAGAAACCCCCTAAGACACATCTAATTAATTTAAAATATTTCTAACTATTATTTATGTATCAGTAACAAGAAAACACATTGGACTTGTCTTTTGTTCCTTGTAGTTACACAGTGGTCATTTTTGTTCTTGGCTGCACCTCTTCCATTTATATATACACTGCACACATTTCATGTATTTGAATCTGAAGCACTTTTTATTGTTACTAGCTTACTTTGGGAGCCTGACCCCTCCTCAATATAGCTGTTGCACACTTTTCAAATGGCAGGTGTGTCTTAATACAGACCTCCTGAGTACACATATAGCAAACCTCTTTTTATGTATGTTCTGACACAGTGTTATATAATGTTTGTTTCCGTCTGAGTTTCTGGCACAATGGCTGTCTTATAGAAGTAGAGACAGTCGAAAGTTCATTTTCGGCTATCTCTATTTTGAATAGGCAGCCATGTTAGAAAAAATTTTTTCTGAATGAATGAGTATGCTGATCAGCATACTCACCCATTCATTTTCCGAAGCTCCGCTGCCGGTGTAACCTCTCTGGGGACTTTTAGGGATGGCTAGGGTTAGACTCTAGGGAAGGGATGATTAGGGTCAGCATACTCACCCATTCATTTTCCGAAGCCCCGCTGCCGTTGTAACCTCTCTGGGGACATTTAGGGATGGCTAGGGTTAGACTCTAGGGAAGGGATGATTAGGGATAGGGTCAGGCTGCAGAGAGGGAAGGGTTAGGGTCAGGCTGTGGGGAAGGGAGGATTTGGGTTAGGATAATAGAAGGGGAAGGATAGGGTAGAGGGCAAGAAAAGAGTTGGGTTAGATTTGATACTTATCATTCGAAGCACAGTGTTCGGTGCTCCTCGAGGTAGAATCAATCAAGTTCGTAAATGACTGGGAGAGAACGGCCCTATTTAAATAGGGCCATTCTCAATGGGGAGTGCCGGGCCTGTCTTTTGTTCCTATTATTTGTGAATACCTTTGTTAAAAAAGGAGAAACTTACAACCAACATATATAATGAACAATTTGTGAACAGGTCAGGGAAAAAGCCACCTTAGAAGAGACTAGTCACAATTTAGAAAATATGTTCTCTTCGTGATACATATGATGAAAAAACATGAATAAAGTGCAGTGCATTTAATCTCTGAAAATAGAACTTTCCAAATCTTTTTGGAATTCTTTGAGCCCTGTTGCCCTTTACAGAACCTTGATACCACCACAATAGGCTTTAATATGAGAGGCACCCAAAGACCCAAATATGTTTCAGTTTAAACACTAAAGTTTCATCAGTGACATAAGCATATAACAGAAAAAACATACACTACTAAGACATGTGCAGAATCCTCCTGTTTGTTTCACATGCACTAATCCAAACTGAAATGCTTATGTCCTGATGAAAATTCAATGATTACCGTGAAATGTCAGAAAACTTAAATGTAAAAAAAGATTAGTTATTGGGATTTTTTTTAATTGATACATTAACTGTCCAAGGTATATATTATATGTTATAGTAACCTGTAGCTCTCCAGGTGTAAAACTATATATCCGAGCATGCTTTACTACATTGGCATAAGTGACAAAGCATGCTGGGACTTGGGTTTCAGAAGACCTGGAGAGCCACAGATTGGCAGGCCTGTTATATATTGATATAAGTAGGTGGTGCACCTATTCTAATTTTACCAGTTTATATATTGTATCCCACTCCATATAAGCACTTTTGCATTGAATACATTTTTGCTGCAAAATTGCAAGACTTTAATTTTACTTGCATGCTTTTGGAAAATGTTTTATAGTTTTAGAATTGTTTTAAATGAATGAATGTATTGATATAATAAACGCTCTTTAGGGCATAAGCATTAAAAGGCCTAGCGCATATAGTTGGTGTTGGGATGAATGACAATTTTACCAAGGACACTTAGGTCTTTATATCAACAATACCTTTACCTGATTACATTTTACAGAACTTTGGTTCAAAACAAACAAAATAAAATCAAACCTATTAAAAAAAATGCCCAATAAACCTAAATGTACAGTATGCTTAAAATTAGGAGTATAAATGTTGCTCAACCAGGATTTCATGATCTGATCTGTAACAAAAATACACAGTAATCCTACCTGTGTGGTAGTTTCAGCTCCCCAATCTTTTTCATCTGCAAACCGGAACTGGGTGAAGGCATCTCCTGGAATATAATAAGAAAATGAGAAAAATAAATAATGAGAATAGTAACAAAAAAACAAAAAAAAAATAGTACCAACACAGGGCTCAACAAATACTGGTGACCAGAAATTTGGACCTGTCGCCAGATAAAGTAGTACCCCTTTAAAAGCAGGAACTTGCTTCTGTCAATTTACTCCTCATATCAAAGCCAACAAAGCAGAGCTAATGAGTTTCTCTGCCTAGCTCCACCAACTTCCAGTTCTGCTTGTTACTTCTTTTTCCAAACTTCTCTTTATTTATCAGTAGCATACACAGTCCTCAAAATGGGGGGGATGCGAGGGGGCATCTCTCCCCCCCCAAAATATGAGGGGGCGGCACTAGGCCCGCCCGGGGTGAGGAGGAGGTAAGATAAGAAAATAAACATGATGGGGGGGCTGGTGGCGTATGATGGAGTACTAGGGGGAGGGGGCTGGTGGCTATCTTTGGCAATACATAAATAGTAGGAATAATCGGAAAATCCTGCCTCAAAAATCTGGAAGTCTCAGATGAAATAATTCCCTGTTGACAGGCAGTGTTAATCAAGACATCAACCTCATGTTTAAATGAATTAGTGGGATCATAGGTGAGCATTTCGTAACAATCACCATCAGCTAGCTGTCGCCTAACTTCAGCGATATAAGCCACTCTATCCAACACCACCACCGCTCCCCCCTTATCGGCAGGGAGTATGGAGATGTTATTGTTATTGCTCAATGATACACATGCAGCCCGTTCATCTATGGTAAGGTTAGAATATCTAATGTGTCCAAGATTCCATCTTTTGAGAACGTCCCGTTTCACCAAACGCATAAATGTATCAATGGAGGGGCTAGATATAGGAGGCTCAAAAAGTGAACGTGCTTTAAAGATAGTCCTTGCTTCATTCACATTAGCTTCAGGAGCCGGTTTGTCCCCCAAAAAATTTTTAAGCTTCAAAAGTCGTTGAAACTTATAAAGCTCAATTTCAAAGTCAAATTTAGTAGGTCTGTGTGTTTCCACAAAAGAAAGTCCTTTAGACAATACTGTCATTTCTATAGGGTTAAGTGAAGTAGCAGAAAGATTGAAAATCACTGTTTCTTGTGTTGGGCGCCTCCGATGCTTACGTCCGCCCCTGCGCCTCCGTTTCTTTTGAATTTGCTGCGCGTTGCAATCTCCTCGCGAGAAAAAGGATTTCTAGATCTGGAATGTACATTAATTTCCGTGTCACTTCTCATCCTCACTATAACTCTTAACACCCAGATAAAGTGCTGCTGATTTTTCAGCCATGATTCAATTTGAAATATTGGAGAAATATAATAATTACTAAGGTCTCAAAAATCCCACAAACAGCACATGTGGTGAAAAAAGTTTTCCTATCTCACACTGAGTCAGGAGTAGAATAGGTGCACTGCTTTAAAGATCATATATAAAACAAACAGACAAGCTGTAGCAAGCACTCTATAGAAAAGAATTACAACTATATATGGTGCAAAGGCTAAATGAAAAATATAGCAACTGAGTGTTGTATATAAACAACTGCCAGCACCAAAACAATTACCATTGAATAGTACAAAAAAGGTTTATTAGAGCAGCACAGGGTGAAAGGGTACGTGAGGAAAATAAATCACAAAAATGGGTATATAACACGTCCTAAAGCTCACAGAGACACCAAAAAGAACTCCATAAGAACAGCAGACTGTGGTCTTCAACGATATCAATACATAGTCCAGCAAACATATAGCACCTCCATAAAGGCAACAGACAAAAATAAGTCCATAGTATTGCAGAAACAATAATAGAAAAAATGAAAGTCCAGTGGAGGATGAACAATGTAATCAAAACTTGCTGTGAGAAATGGAGACATCAGTAGGCTCAAAGATGCTGTATAGATGGAGTCCCAGGAGTCAGTGTGAGAATCATAGTGGCCAATTATGTCGACGGCCGTTTCGGGGTCCAACAGGAACCCATCATCAGGACAGATAAACTGGCATAATCAGTGGGACAATGTCTAGAAGGCAAATGTAAAAACATAAATACAGGTTTAAATAGTGCAGCACTCACCTGTGAATCATGAAGCAAAGTGGACATCCGGGCAGCAGAAACGCGGGAAAGCATGTGTTCTGAGTCAATGGAACGCATATGCGTGTCACCGCACGGCCACCAAGTGATGACATCATCAAACGGAGACCAAAGGACAGCAGAGGCGCTACCACAGAGACACAGGAACGCACAATATGGGCGTATACTGTGCGCCGGTGGAACGCATCCGCGTGTCACTCAAAGGACCCAGTAAATGACGCGCCCACTTGGAGACCCCAGGACAGCAAGACGCGTTACCACGGAAACCCAGACGCACCAGATGCAAACCCTAATACCACTGCATCCAGATATCAACACCATCTCATTCATGTCCACAATAAATACAGACAATAACAAACACTGCAAGATACATGAGCAATAAAAAATATAAAATATATCACATCAATATATATGTCTTAAACTGCGGTTATAGGAAACAAGAGAAATTAAGTTCCTCATTGAGTCCCTGTGGAGACAGGGTCTCAAAGAGGTAAATTAATCGAGATTCATGTTGTAAAAGGGCTCTACCTCTATCACCACCTCTCCTCATTGGAGGTACATGCAGGAGAGGAATAAATTTTAGATCCCGCATAGTGTGGCCTTTCTCCACATAATGACGGGCTACAGGGGGGGTTTTACAATCAATATTAGACAGGGCTTTTTTTATTGAGGACCGATGCATGGCTAATCTTTCCTTCACCATGCGTGTAGTTTTGCCGATATAAAGTTTCATACAAGGACATTTAATAGCATACACTACATAACGTGTTTCACAATTAATATGATGACGGATCTTGAATTCTACTCCTGTCTTGGGTACGACAAAAGTGTCTCCTATAACTAGAAACGAACAATTTACACAACCCAAACATCTAGTTACACCACTTCTAGTGTTTAACCAATGTCTTCCTACAGTGGGTACAATGTCAGTGTGGACTAATCGACTGCGTAAATTAGGACTACGTTTATAGCTCATCAAAGGTAAACTCTGTGTGAATGGTGCCAATTTAATGTCAGAAGAAAGAATATGCCAATGCTCATTCAAAGTACTTCTAATGATAGAAGACATAGTAGAATATGTAGAACAAAAAACTAACCGATCCCCCACCACATGCTGTTGGGAGGAATCCAGCAATGTGAATCTATCAAGTTGTAAACATCTCTCTATAGCTGAGTTAATATCCCTGGACTTGTATCCACGTGAACGAAACCGTTCTCCCATATCGTGGAGTGACTCGATCAGGACATCACGGTCAGAGATAATCCTGACCAGTCTCACCATCTGGGAGAAAGGTAGGCCTGATTTAAGAGGCTTAGGGTGAAAACTACCAGCTTCTAAAAGGGTATTTTTATCTGTGGGCTTCCTGTAAAGGGAGGTCGAGAAACCTTTATAGGTCTGTGTAATCAAAACATCCAGAAAGCTAATGGAAACATAGCTGTGGGTAGCTGTAAACCTGATTTTTGAATCTAGACCATTCAGTTGAACCAAAAAAGTTTCCAATTGAGAAACAGTACCATCCCACAACAGAAAGATGTCGTCTATAAATCTGACGTAGAAATTAATATGCCTCGAGAATGCCTGATCACCCAAAATGAATTTTTCTTCATAATAATGCATGTACAAGTTCGCATAGGCCGGGGCCATGTTAGAACCCATGGCCGTACCAATTAATTGAATATAAAAGGCACTCTCGAAAACAAAATAATTTCTCGCCAGAATAAAACGGACCAAAATCAACAAGAAATTGTACAGAAGGACCCTCGTATAAATCAGAAGTGCCATACATATCACCTCAATACCCGCCGAATGTTCAATATTAGTGTAAAGGCTGGTGACATCAAGTGTCACCAGCAAAACACCACCAGCCAAATGATCAACACTTTTTAATCTCTGTAAGAAATGAGTGGTATCCTTTACATAACTGCCTGATGCTTTAACCAAGGGCTGCAAATAAAAATCTACATATTGAGACAGAGATTGACATAGTGAACCCCTCGAGGAGACAATAGGTCTCCCCGGGGGGTTCACCAATGTCTTGTGTATCTTTGGCAATACATAAATAGTAGGAATAATCGGAAAATCCTGCCTCAAAAATCTGGAAGTCTCAGATGAAATAATTCCCTGTTGACAGGCAGTGTTAATCAAGACATCAACCTCATGTTTAAATGAATTAGTGGGATCATAGGTGAGCATTTCGTAACAATCACCATCAGCTAGCTGTCGCCTAACTTCAGCGATATAAGCCCCTCTATCCAACACCACCACCGCTCCCCCCTTATCGGCAGGGAGTATGGAGATGTTGTTATTATTGCTCAAAGATGTACACGCAGCCCGTTCATCAATAGTTTTGTTTTTGAAAACATCCCGTTTCACCAAACGCATAAACGTATCAATGGAAGAGCTAGATATCGGAGGCTCAAAAAGTGAACGTGCTTTAAAGATAGTTCTTGCTTTGTTCCCAGTTACTTCAGGACTTGGTTTGTCACAAAAAAAAATTTTAAGCTTCAAAAGTCGTTGAAACTTATAAAGCTCAATTTCAAAGTCAAATTTAGTAGGTCTGTGTGTTTCCACAAAAGAAAGTCCTTTAGACAATACTGTCATTTCTATAGGGTTAAGTGAAGTAGCAGAAAGATTGAAAATCACTGTTTCTTGTGTTGGGCACCTCCAGCGCCTCCGATGCTTACGTCCGCCCCTGCGCCTCCGTTTCTTTTGAATTTGCTGCGCGTTGCAATCTCCTCGCGAGAAAAAGGATTTCTAGATCTGGAATGTACATTAATTTCCGTGTCACTTCTCATCCTCACTATAACTCTTAACACCCAGATAAAGTGCTGCTGATTTTTCAGCCATGATTCAATTTGAAATATTGGAGAAATATAATAATTACTAAGGTCTCAAAAATCCCACAAACAGCACATGTGGTGAAAAAAGTTTTCCTATCTCACACTGAGTCAGGAGTAGAATAGGTGCACTGCTTTAAAGATCATATATAAAACAAACAGACAAGCTGTAGCAAGCACTCTATAGAAAAGAATTGCAACTGTATATGGTGCAAAGGCTAAATGAAAAATATAGCAACTCAATGTTGTATACATACAACTGCCAGCACCAAAATAATTCTCATATAATAGTACACTTAAAGCGACACCTGCCCTTTTTTGCGGACACTTCAACTGATTGGAATTTAAAACTTCGATCAAGCTTTTTGAAAATAATCTTCTGGCATTTAAGAAACGTAAATATAAGCTGGTTAAAGAAGATTACAAAGATAATCGTGGTTTTCCTCCTACTCTGCACCTTATAATCGACGTTATGGTAATGCCAGAGGTAATCTCAAGAAGGGCAGACCGATTAACCGCTCAGCAGCACTTTATCTGGGTGTTAAGAGTTATAGTGAGGATGAGAAGTGACACGGAAATTAATGTACATTCCAGATCTAGAAATCCTTTTTCTCGCGAGGAGATTGCAACGCGCAGCAAATTCAAAAGAAACGGAGGCGCAGGGGCGGACGCAAGCATCGGAGGCGCTGGAGGTGCCCAACACAAGAAACAGTGATTTTCAATCTTTCTGCTACTTCACTTAACCCTATAGAAATGACAGTATTGTCTAAAGGACTTTCTTTTGTGGAAACACACAGACCTACTAAATTTGACTTTGAAATTGAGCTTTATAAGTTTCAACGACTTTTGAAGCTTAAAAATTTTTTTTGTGACAAACCAACTCCTGAAGTAACTGGGAACGAAGCAAGAACTATCTTTAAAGCACGTTCACTTTTTTAGCCTCCGATATCTAGCAATTCCATTGATACGTTTATGCGTTTGGTGAAACGGGACGTTTTCAAAAAATGGAATGTTGGACACATTAGATATTCTAATCTTACTATTGATGAACGGGCTGCGTGTACATCTTTGAGCAATAATAACAACATCTCCATACTCCCTGCCGATAAGGGGGGAGCGGTGGTGGTGTTGGATAGAGTGGCTTATATCGCTGAAGTTAGGCGACAGCTAGCTGATGGTGATTGTTACGAAATGCTCACCTATGATCCCACTAATTCATTTAAACATGAGATTGATGTCTTGATTAATACTGCCTGTCAACAGGGAATTATTTCATCTGAGACTTCCAGATTTTTGAGGCAGGATTTTCCGATTATTCCTACTATTTATGTGTTGCCAAAGATACACAAGACATTGGTGAACCCCCCGGGGAGACCTATTGTCTCCTCGAGGGGTTCACTATGTCAATCTCTGTCTCAATATGTAGATTTTTATTTACAGCCCTTGGTTAAAGCATCAGGCAGTTATGTAAAGGATACCACTCATTTCTTACAGAGATTAAAAAGTGTTGATCATTTGGCTGGTGGTGTTTTGCTGGTGACACTTGATGTCACCAGCCTTTACACTAATATTGAACATTCGGCAGGTATTGAGGCGATATGTATGGCACTTACTTCTGATTTATACGAGGGTCCTTCTGTACAATTTCTTGTTGATTTGGTCCGCTTTATTCTGACGAGAAATTATTTTGTTTTCGAGAGTGCCTTTTATATTCAATTAATTGGTACGGACATGGGGTCTAACATGGCCCCGGCCTATGCAAACTTGTACATGCATTATTATGAAGAAAAATTCATTTTGGGTGATCAGGCATTCTCGAGGCATATTATTTTCTACGTCAGATTTATAGACGACATCTTTCTGTTGTGGGATGGTACTGTTTCTCAATTGGAAACTTTTTTGGTTCAACTGAATGGTCTAGATTCAAAAATCAGGTTTACAGCTACCCACAGCTATGTTTCCATTAGCTTTCTGGATGTTTTGATTACACAGACCTATAAAGGTTTCTCGACCTCCCTTTATAGGAAGCCCACAGATAAAAATACCCTTTTAGAAGCTGGTAGTTTTCACCCTAAGCCTCTTAAATCAGGCTTACCTTTCTCCCAGATGGTGAGACTGGTCAGGATTATCTCTGACCGTGATGTCCTGATCGAGTCACTCCACGATATGGGAGAACGGTTTCGTTCACGTGGATACAAGTCCAGGGATATTAACTCAGCTATAGAGAGATGTTTACAACTTGATAGATCCACATTGCTGGATTCCTCCCAACAGCGTGTGGTGGGGGATCGGTTAGTGTTTTGTTCTACATATTCTACTATGTCTTCTATCATTAGAAGTACTTTGAATGAGCATTGGCATATTCTTTCTTCTGACATTAAATTGGCACCATTCACACAGAGTTTACCTTTGATGAGCTATAAACGTAGTCCTAATTTACGCAGTCGATTAGTCCACACTGACATTGTACCCACTGTAGGAAGACATTGGTTAAACACTAGAAGTGGTGTAACTAGATGTTTGGGTTGTGTAAATTGTTCGTTTCTAGTTATAGGAGACACTTTTGTCGTACCCAAGACAGGAGTAGAATTCAAGATCCGTCATCATATTAATTGTGAAACACGTTATGTAGTGTATGCTATTAAATGTCCTTGTATGAAACTTTATATCGGCAAAACTACACGCATGGTGAAGGAAAGATTAGCCATGCATCGGTCCTCAATAAAAAAAGCCCTGTCTAATATTGATTGTAAAACCCCTCCTGTAGCCCGTCACTATGTGGAGGAAGGCCATACTATGCGGGATTTAAAATGTATCCCTCTCCTGCATGTACCTCCAATGAAGAGAGGAGGTGATAGAGGTAGAGCCCTTTTACAACATGAATCTCGATTAATTTACCTCTTTGAGACCCTGTCTCCACAGGGACTCAATGAGGAACTTAATTTCTCTTGTTTCCTATAACCGCAGTTTGAGACATATATCTTGATGTGATATATTTTATATTTTTTATTGCTCATGTATCTTGCAGTGTTTGTTATTGTCTGTATTTATTGTGGACATGAGATGGTGTTGATATCTGGATGCAGTGGTATTAGGGTTTGCATCTGGTGCGTCTGGGTTTCCGTGGTAACGCGTCTTGCTGTCCTGGGGTCTCCAAGTGGGCGCGTCATTTACTGGGTCCTTTGAGTGACACGCGGATGCGTTCCACCGGCGCACAGTATACGCCCATATTGTGCGTTCCTGTGTCTCTGTGGTAGCGCCTCTGCTGTCCTTTGGTCTCCGTTTGATGATGTCATCACTTGGTGGCCGTGCGGTGACACGCATATGCGTTCCATTGACTCAGAACACATGCTTTCCCGCGTTTCTGCTGCCCGGATGTCCACTTTGCTTCATGATTCACAGGTGAGTGCTGCACTATTTAAACTTGTATTTATGTTTTTACATTTGCCTTCTAGACATTGTCCCACTGATTATGCCAGTTTATCTGTCCTGATGATGGGTTCCTGTTGGACCCCGAAACGGCCGTCGACATAATTGGCCACTATGATTCTCACACTGACTCCTGGGACTCCATCTATACAGCATCTTTGAGCCTACTGATGTCTCCATTTCTCACAGCAAGTTTTGATTACATTGTTCATCCTCCACTGGACTTTCATTTTTTCTATTATTGTTTCTGCAATACTATGGACTTATTTTTGTCTGTTGCCTTTATGGAGGTGCTATATGTTTGCTGGACTATGTATTGATATCGTTGAAGACCACAGTCTGCTGTTCTTATGGAGTTCTTTTTGGTGTCTCTGTGAGCTTTAGGACGTGTTATTATAATAAAATAAAAATAATCAATTTATGAAGAACAAAATTATAAAACAAACAATAATATATACACACCAAAACTTATACAATTTATCCTTAAAGTAACATACAAAACACAAGTTATCATTTGTAATATCCATCTCAAGTTAAATTACTTCAATGGATTTTTCTGGAAGATCATCTGACAGTTAAACTAAAAGCCGGGAGATGTATTATAATAAAAATAATCAATTTATGAAGAACAAAATTATAAAACAAACAATAATATATACACACCAAAACTTATACAATTTATCCTTAAAGTAACATACAAAACACAAGTTATCATTTGTAATATCCATCTCAAGTAGGGTTAAATTACTAGGATTGGATCCCTTAAAACCCACATTTTAATACTATTTTACCCTTCCACATCCAAACATCCCTCTGTTACTTCTCCCTTTTACACTCATCTTTCTTTGTATTGTATGTTGTATTTATTTTATTGTACCTGGTATATGATATGTGTATTCTTTGTTTCTTTATACAGCACTGCAGACACCATTTGACACCTTATAAATATATGTAAATAACAATAATAATAAGATCCTGTGTACATTAGTCCCATACATGCAAGGGATGTGTTCTCCCCTCACGCATACAGAACTTAAGATTGGACTTCCGAAACTCTTCTACCCCAGTGAAGATGTTATGATCGCAGCGACAGTGGACCTCAGGATCTGGTCCACTGTGTTTAGTGTCTTTTGATAAAAACTGTTGTAAAAATTAGCATAAAGATCATAAAAAAAAACAAAAAACTAAAGAACAATAACCAACAATATATTTATAATTGAGTACATGGAAATGTGACAAATATTTTTAGTAGCAATTATAATAATTGATTATGTAACAATTATTTTCTTTTACATTTCTTTACAATCTATAAATACAATAAAAATAAATGATATCTATCTCCACTCATTTAATAAAAAAATACACATATAGAAAAATAGCTAGCATGTGAAGTGAAGATAAACTAATTAATACAGTAGCAACCCAACACCCAAAGCCCTGTAAACAAGTTTTCAGACTAATCTTATCTGGAAAAGGGTAATGAATGGATTAAATGCTTCTATGTCTCTACATAGTAAACATAATCAGCTCTTTGGAGTATGCCATCATATTTTTCCATAATCATTTACTGCATTCAAAATATTTAAGCAAATTGGAACACTGAGCACTAGACGTAAGAAAGTTTTAAAATTAATATTTCATCAAACAACAGTTAAATAATAATCATGAAGTATTTCTAGGGGGTAAAACAAAAACAAAGTTAAATATTAGAATTACTTTTATTTATATTCAAAACACTACTTTCATGAACAAGGAATAGAATATACTGTAGCATACAAGTTAGTGACATACAACAATGAATAATGCATTTATTCTGCACACCACCTCTAAAGATAAAATGGAAGTGCTTTGTGAAACTACAGATGAAGAAAACAGAGTAATATAAAAGCTTATATGTCAGCATTAATATTTATTTGTTAGGGATCACTAAGGGTCAACAGCATTGTTAAAAAAAAAATTTCAAAAAAGCCTTTCAATATGTGCTTATATTATAGTTCACTTATTATAATATCTAGTGTCTAAATTAATATAGTTATATGAATGTATGTGTTGTCATGTGTGACCATGACCATTTATATGACTATGGTTATATACTCTCACTGTTTGGTGTTAAGATAACCTCATCAGAAAAGCCTTGAAAGTGGCAGGTTTGCTGGTCATATATTTGGAAATGTTATTTTACAGATATAATGGCAAGAATAGCACTTTTTCTTGGTTCTGTGAAGATTATCCCTGCCTTTTATATACCTGTTTAAATAAACCTACAAATTGAATTGAGCAGCTACAATTTTATGTACTTATGTTTGGAAGTATGTCTACAAGCAACTTGCTGCAGTGATATCTATAATGGACTCATTTATTCAATTTTAACAGAACATATGCTTTTTCCAAATAGGCCTCCACCATACCTAGATACAAGTAGTAACTACAGTCATCTTAAAACAACATGTAATCAAATTCATTTACTGTCATTAAACTATCCAGACTATCTTTGTACTCAAGGTTTTCGGCATTGTCCTTCTCAGTCATACCTGAACCTGTCCGACATAAAGATGGCTTACACTTTCTAGGCATGTATAGCCATGCTACCAATGTTAAACTGTGGAGCTATATAAGCATTTCACCACACATTTAACAAATATTTCCTTGGGGTTGGGAGGAGAAAAACTGGGAATGCAGATTATTGTAGTTATGAACAGAGGAGGGGCACATTTTTAATTTTGAGGCAGTGTCAAGCAGTGCCGGATTAAGGGG
>WWET01000130.1:229903-249753 GCA_011038615.1 Limnodynastes dumerilii | reverse complement strand
CGTCACGCCCCCTCCCCCACCCCCCTCGTGACCTGAGGCTATCCCACATGGAAAAACTCACTAGGTCTCTTATCACTGCCCCAATAACTCCCAGTGTGATAGGCCCGATACCACTTGCCAACTACTTGGAATCAGAATTAGGGCTTTCATCCCCCCTCTGGCTTGATACTGCTGCAGCCACATTTACAGCCCCCTGATCCACAAACCTGTCCTCAGCAGTTGACCACTGTCTGTCTCACAGTTCCTCCCAGTAGTTGAAGAGAGAATCTTCTACAGCCAACTCTTCCCTTTCAGAACAGCCTGTGTATCCCGAAGTCAATCTGTATTCACGGCATTTCCCACACACTGGCCATCATTTGGCAAATTTCACAGACATTCTTACTGTCTTTGCCTGAAATTCCTGCACTGGAATTACAGACCCTTACTGCCCTTGGACCTTTGACCTACTGTCTCCACTTTCTGGCCACAGTACTTCTATATAGACACTCAGAATTTTAAGAATCTATACTTCTATACTGTCTTTCAACTTCCTGAGAGTTAGAGCACCCACTTACCTACAAACTACACCTTACTAATTTCCTTCCTGGCACTTATCAAATAATTATTTGGTAAAATCCTATTGTTCTCCCCCTTGCTGAGTCACAGAAAAAACCCCACAACCTGATCTACTTGTGATTCATTTCTCTCTGCCTAATGGTTCTGGTTACCATAGCAACAGCCTTTCCTTGTCCCTGCTACTGCCCACTCACTTCCTCTTTCCTGGCTTTCTCCCCAAGGGTCTCCCCATGAGAGGTCCCAAGACTCAGTAATTTATTGAGTCTTTGCCTAGTTACTCTGTTACCCATAGCCAGGGGCAGCACAATTTTTTTTTAGGGGGGGGGTGAGAATTTAGCCCTCCCACTGGCGCGTCCTCTCATCTTGGCGAGCCCCCCCTCTTTGTTGTGCAGTAACTGTATTTATGCCGTCGCGCCCCTGCCAAAGGGGATGTGGCTAACACATTGTGGACGTGTTCAAATCATTGGGAGTGTGGTCAATCCATCATGTCTGCAACCACCCATTTCTGCAGCACCCAGTACTCTGATCATGTCTCCAGCCCCCCTCCCAGTACTTCCATGTGTCTACAGCCCCCCAGGATGATTCCCCATCATGTCTTACCAGCCCCTCCATTATGTGCCTCCAGCCCCCTCAGTATTCCCCATCATGTGCCTCCAGCCCTCCTCAGTATCCCCCATTATGTGCCTCCAGTCCCCCTCAGTATGCTCTATGGGCCTGATCCAGACCTACGCTTGCCGGCCGCAAGCGTAAGATCGGCTGAAAATGATCGGGCATCCATAGCAGCAGCGTAGTTACGCTGGAGGGGGCGTCCCCCAGTGTTACTACGCTGCAGTTAGTGCAGGTAGGCGGGGGGAGGGTAATGAGGCTGGGAGGGCGGCGTTTGCATTGCAATGCAACGTATTAACACTAAAGTTAGGGTAGCCTTTAGCCGGCGTAAGCGAGTGTTAATACGTTAGGACAAGGGGGAGTGTTGGGGGTGTGCTGCGATGTTACGCTGAGCTTTAGACCACTCAGTGTTACATCGTAGCTCTAGATCAGGCCCTATGTAACTACTGCGGCAGCTCATACAGGAACGTCCTGTATGAGCGGTGCAGTCTGCATAGCGGGGAGCGCCGACTCTGGACACTGACAGACGCTCCCCCACTGCACACCATGGTGCCCCCGCCCCCAATCTTCGTGTTGTTTTTTTCCTCTTCTACATATGTTCATGCATTTATCTCCCAAGTCAGGGCATCCTTAAGGTTACCCATTTAATTGCACTATTTGTTTTGTAGACATTTGAACTATCTTAGGTCCCCAATAAAAAGCTTACAATCTATTTATAGAAGTCAGATTCTTTGAAAAGCAGTCGGGGGATATGTTGCAGTAAAGATGGGGCATTTTTTATTATTAATATTATTATTATTATTATCGTTTATATATAAGACAAGGTGTCCGCAGCGGCATACAAAATACAGTACAGACATACAGGGTTGGGATGGACAGCATTGTACATATTAAATACAATACGAATATAAAAATGTCACAAAAAAAACAATAAGTGAAGCAAGCACAGAACACAAGGCAAAATGTGAGGTGTCAAGCTTGGAAGATCAAGGAGCAGGGGATAGAGCACAGTGAGAGGTTGAGAGGGAGCCACCAGGTGGGGATGGGGTAAAAGGGTAGCATAGGGGTACAAGAGGGTACGAAGTGAGGGGGGAGTGGTGGAGGAAAGAACAACACTAGGATGGAGGGCCCTGCTCACGTGAGCTAACATACTAAGTGGGAGGGAAGAACTTACAGAAGACATAAGGAGGGGGAAGGAAGTGGACTGCTGGTGTGAGCGGAAAAGAGGGGAAAGGAATAGAAGGGATAGATGAAGGATGCAGTGAGGATGTTAAGTGGAGGAGGGCCTGAACAGGTGCGTTTTGAGTGAACGCTTGAAGACCTTTAATGTAGAGAGTGTAAGGTCCTCCATATCCATATAAATATAAACTCTAGTGAACCATTCTTTAACAGATATGAGAGTGGAGATTTCCAATGTACCGGAATCACTGCCTTGGCTGCATTATGTCTGCATTAATCAGATGTCTGATTAGAGACTTTTTATGGCAATGGAGATAGGTTAAGCAACCAGAATTTGGGAGAATCCAAAACCCCTTCATCTATAGCAGAGGCCACTCACAACACAGAGACCCAAAATGGGCACAAGCAGGTCAGCTCCACCAAATACAGAATGGGTCACCCACCATTGAACAACAGCACCCGCACCTATTGGAAACACCAGGGAGTATTTTATTTATTCTACAAAGACGTGCACCTGTACCAACGATACAACACCTTGTATGCCAACGGATTTTTATACTACATTTATTGCTAGCCAAGGTCATATTTCTTGTATGTGCGGATTTCAATAAAATAAATAATATGCTTACATCAAACAAATGTACAGCCTCTACACTATCCCCCACTACACTATTACACATATTAGCTATCATAATTATTGCCTTCTGACATTCAGGAACCCAATGGAAACCTACCCCTGTACCTTCCCTCAAAAGACATGCCACCTTCCAGACCGGTCACTAAATTACTGGCTGGCCAACACTTTAGCTGACCTTTAAGAGGGGTACACTATTTGCCACTTTTAAGCTCTAGAGAGATTACCTAATTTTCCTGCAGGAGACACATTTCAATCATAACATACCAAGAACTCCAAGAACAATGCTCCAAAGATTTCACTGTCACATACAACACTTGCAATCACTCCCACATGTAGAGAGGTGTAACAATTTTGTTTACTGCTCTACTGCTGCCTGAGATGCTTTAGGGCTGTATTGGAATTATACATAAAGGGAAGAACCCAAATCTTTCTACAACACAGATATAAAAATGTATGCCAAATCCTGGCCAATAGGTGTAACGCATACCTCCCTTCCCAAGTAGGCTTTATACCAAGACGTCAGGTACAGGATAATACAAGACGTTTGCTGAAAACCATCAACATAATGAACTCCAGTTGATTCCCCATGGTAATTTTTAGCACTAGATGCTGAAGAAAACATTTTATAGAATTTACTGGAGCTCAATGCCACATGTACTGCAGGCCTTTGGCATCTCAGTCGACTTTCTGATTTCCAGGCTCTCTACTCATCTCTGTCAGCAAGGGTGTTAATAAATGTTGTTACTTTTGAGGCTCTTAGGATGCACAATACTAGCAAGAAAGGGATACCCATAATAACTATCTTTTTTTTTTTTCTTTTTACTTTAGTGATCAAGACTATTCGCAGTCAACATTAGATAAGAACTTGGCATACTGGGAGTAAGAGTGGGCTCTTTGTAATCCAAAGTCTCTTTCTTTGCAAAATCTCTCTCTTCACACTGTCAATACTGGCTTCCTGGAATACCACGTTATATTCCCACCAACCTAAGAATACCAGACAAGATTCAACATTTTTGTCATATGGCTTAATATTAATAGAAATATAATTTTTCCAAATATAAGAATACTTCCAGTTCTGATTAAGCCATGTTCTCTTCCCTACATTGAAAAATACATACCCCTTAATTAATGGTGGAAGACCTAAGTGCATTGTTGTAGCAACATCTTTTAACCATAAGCCGTATAAGCTTTATGACACAGTTATATATTTTTATTGTAAATAAAATCTATACACTGTGACTAAGTCTATTGGCTGGTCTTTCTGTTGCAGTAATTGTTGGTAAGTAGATTACTACCTCTACTTTATATGGTTTATATGTTTTGATCTAAAAGTTAAAGCACAAAATATAAACTAAAGCACCAAATGATATCCACTATCAAATTAATAAAACAAAGGAAAAATAGGGAAGAATTACTGCAGAAACAATGTTTAACAATTTGATTAATATTATAATAGAAGGACAAGTGTTACTGTTGAAACGTGAAGATTTTTTTCTCAAAGACAGCATACATTTACTGGAGTTGAGGATGCTCTTGAAGAAATAATGGTGAATTTACTGTTATAATGTATGTTTTTAGTCTTGCAAACGCCAGGTTTAATTAGAGCAATCTCAGAGCACTGTGTCCACATGATGACAGCTCTTTTGATGCACAGTCAGCTTCATTTATGAAGCTTTGAGCATTATTCAAACAAATAAATGCACACAAATAAACTGGGATATGACTAAAATAGCTGAATGTTACAGAAAAGTTGGTCAATGATCATTGTCTGTTTCTGGTATAGGAAAGCTTAGAGAATGGGGTCTATTTAACTTCCTACAAGCTATCGAACAATGATCATTTACATGAGAAAGGGTTATTTACATGTGAGATGGAATGGTTTATGTTTAGGGGCAATTTTGCTCTGTCATTTAGAAATTGCAAATTCATACAGGAAAAAAACCGATATATAAAAGATATGTATGTTATCTTAAGGAAACATATTTAGCCCAGTAAATGACTATGACATATAATTAACTTTCTTTATTGAATGGCTCTTTTATTAATAGCAAATACGGTATACAATCTTTAGCACTTGATCAGCTGTGTTTTTGTATTGGTTTCCCAGCTCCATCTCTGCTCTTTGTATTGCATTTGTTTATAATCTATGGTTTTTTAAACTGTATGCTAAAGGATCTAATCCCAAAAATTGGTGCTTCAAGTTTCTAGTTATTTCCAGGTATAAAGGAGCAGGATCATTAGAGCTCAACCGTTGCTGCAGTGACACATTATAGTAAAAGCGGAATTTCCCATTCCATTGTGTAAAAGAGGAGAAGCATTTCCCATTCATTCCAATGTCACCAGAGTGATGATTTAGCTTTCATAAACACATAAAAAAAATTTAGCCTAAAAAACATAGTACTAAATTAATTATTAGTCATCAATATGGTCCCCATCTTATAATGCCAAAAAGGACAGACTGAACTATTTCCAATGTATTATTATTTTTATTTATTATTATTATTATTATTATTATTATTATTATCAATTTTAAACTATCATTATAAAACAAGACTGTGTCAGAAAAAAAAACTGAGTGGATAAATGGGTCTTGCTCACAAACTTACTATAGCAAATTTTGTGGGCCCTTCTTAGAATACTTACTTGCCTCCTCACCCACTTTGAAAGTCAAAGTGAAAGTGTTTTTTGAGCCAACTAGTTGGTTCATTTAAGGCAGTGGTTCCCAAACTTTCTCAGTTTGAGGCACCCTTAAGGTCTCCATATTGTTTTTCAAGGCACCCCTAAGACAAAAATATAATATAATAGAAAATAGAAACATTCCACGGCACCCCGGTGAGATCGTCGTGGCACCCCAGGGAGCCGCGGCGCACAGTTTGGGAACCACTGCTTTAAGGGCAACTTGAAAGCCCAACTGTAACGACACTCATGTCTCACTGAGTATGAGTTTTTTAATTGAAGCAAGTAAATTGAAGTAAATGGTTCTCCTATCAGTAGCCACAATCTATATAGTCTAATTTAACTTAATTTACCCCCTCTGCACCCATTTAGATAGATAGTTTATATGTCCGTTTTGTTTCCTTAGTAGTAGGTTTATTATTATAATCCATCCTTCATGTATACATGTATGTACTGGTGCCTGTCTGTATATGTTTTGTAGTTAGATGGATTCATTTGAAGTATCGGTTATATCTCTGCAAGTTGTATAAGTAAGTACATGCATATACTTATATTTCACTGACTCAATATGGATGTGATTCGCCACTACAATGAGCCAATTTTCAAGGAATCGTATCTCGGAAATGCAACAGTGAAAGCAGCAATTTTTTTATCAGCCTCAAATCAGACATGGCAAGTAATCAGGATCTTACTGCTCCAAAAGCAACAGGTAGTATTTTTTCCTAACCCTTACCCTAACTCTCTCCTTCGACCTAATCTTAAAATCTTAACCCTCTATGTCCCGCAGCCTAAACCTAACCTTTCCCTTTTATCAACTTTACCTTAACCCTCCATGTCCCATAGCCTAACCTTTCCCTTTTATCAGCCTAACCTTAATCCTCTATGTCCCACAGCTTAACCCTGACCTTTTCTTTCTATCATCCTAACCTTAACCCACCATGTCCTGCAGCTTAACCCTAACATTTACTTTCTATCAACCTAACCTTTACCCTCCATGTCCCATAGCCTAACACTAACCTTCCATTTCTATTAGTCTAACCTGACTGCAGCCCATCGGGGAAAGTACAATTCGCTATTGGGAGTGGGTACCTTGGCAAAATATTTCCATTCTCTATAGTACCCGTTTCCCACAGAAATCCTACTTATTCGCATTATTTCATCACTGATACAGCTTAGTTCTGTTAAGAATACGGATGATGCAACCAGGGCGCAGAGTCGAACTAGGGCCTGATGTTCACTAGAATCCCTAGTGGTGGGAATAGTTTGGGCTGAAGGACATCTAGCAGGTCGCAGCCCCCAGAGGAAACATCCAGGAGAGGAAGGATAAAGATCAAGTTGGAGTGAAGAGGAGAAAAGACAGGATGAAAAAGGAAGCAGGAAAATACAGAGTCAGAAGAGAATAACCAGTGACGGACTACACTGAACGCGGAACTAAGACAGGAGACGGTGGAAAACAACAGAACTAGAATGGAGACTGGACGGATAAGGGTTCGCACAGCACCCACATAACTAAGAGGGACCCCCGAAGGGAAAACACTAACAGGCACTCAGGAAGGGAGATTATAGGAGAGGGGCAAACACCAGGAGAAGAGGAGGAGGGTGAGACACTGGAGGGACACAGCAAGGAACAAGGCAGGAGCAAAATGGGGCACTTAGATATCACGGACACTTTGCAAGGCACAAGGTACAGAAAAGGCAGCAGGTCATAGGCTGTAATACAGACGCTATAACCGGCTATAACCAGGGTGACAGAGCCGGTCTGATATAGAGGCTGCTGACCACTGATTGGCCAGCAGCCAAACCACAGCTACACCTGATAGGATGTCCCCCTATGCATGGGGGAACATCCAATGACAGTAGTAAGCCAGGAGGTGGAACGCGCCTGACTGAAGCTGCAGCGGCTCTCCATGTGTTCTTTGTTCACATGCCACTTTTGGCATGTACAGGAGTTTGACCACGGGAGAGGCCAGGAGATGAGTATGCCACTTGCCACAGCAGCATGTAACAAGTTCTTAGTGCTTTGCATGACTCATAACAGAGATAGTTGCAGAACAGAGGATAGATTTAGTATGGAAAGAGAAATAGTTTAGACAAAGTATAGGAGGGAGGCTGAAAAATATGGTAAGCTTGTCTGATGAACTGAGTATGAAGGGAGTCCTTGAACATTCGAAGAGTAAAAAAATATTCTTAATAGGCAAGGAAAGTTATTCTTGAAAGTAGGTGTAGCCCAGGAGAAGTTCTGTAACCATTAAACATAGCATTACTTAAGGGTAAAAGAGAGCTGCAGAGCCTGTGAAGATATGAAATAATCAGCTAAGTGTTACACGCTGCATATGGCAGCAGTGTGTAATCATGCCTCTGTACTTTTGCTGGGTACTCCAGTCCTGATTTCCCCTGCAGCATCTCTCCCTGCTAGGAAACCGACAGCTGGATTACCTTAGCCTTCTTGTCATGTGCATTCAGCAGCCAATGGTGGCTCACCTCACCCTTTAATTAGCTGCCACCTGTTACTGTTGACCTGCTGGTCATAGCTTCTAGTTTCTAGTGTCTCTGTGCCAGTTTCTTTTCTCCTCTTGCCTTGTGCTATATTTCTTCTTGCTTTCTTGAGTGCCCCAGTTCTGTCCTTGCCCGGTACCTTGCCTCATACCTTGTGTCTCCAGTCCTTCCATCTCCCACCTTGCTGTTCAGTCCCATTTATATTTACCTAGTTTATCCTGCCTGACTGTTTCTGTTAACCCCTTGTGGGTTTCCGCTGTTTGCTTGTGTGTGTGAGAGCCCTGGTTAGTTTAATCTGTCTTGTCAGTCCTGTCTGTTACTTCCTAGTCTGCCGTGTCTGTTCAGTGTTTTGTGTAGTTTGTTACAGGTCAGACTCTGCTGCCTGTCTCCTCCCACTTTCTCCTCTGTCTAGCTCTCGCCTGTCTGACTCCTTCTGTGCTTTTTCTGCTCCTCTCCCGGGCATTCTCTCTAGGGCTGTATCCTGACGGGTTCCTACCAGCTCCAGTCTATCCCCACCATCAGGGGCTCTAGCGAAACCTCGGTCCGGTTTCAGGCTCTACACCCTGGTGAGTTGCTCGTTCCTTCTTCTCGTTACCTGGTCACCCCGGTCCTCAGCCAAGGTAATACCGGGGTACCTTAACTCCCAGACACCCCAGTGGTGTCGTAACACTAGGATATACATTGAGACAAATGAATATATGTTTGTAGTGTGCAGTCTTACTGATGGCTTTGAAGGTTAGTAAAAGTATTTTGTATTGCATAAAGGAAATATTAGAAATAAATATGACTGCTAAACATTGGGTGGATCTACTGAAAATACAAATCTCACATTTACTTTTACTGTTGTCAGGTATTGCAGAATCAAAATTGCCTTTATAGAATAATATATTAACATATACACCACAAATTCAACAATTTATTGAAGAAAAAAGTTTCCTTAGCTCTCTAAAATAAATTTACATTTATGACTAGTGTGGGAGTGGGTGAATTGCACAGACATAACTTTTGCTTAGAGCAGTGGCTCGCAAGCTTTTTTGGGGAGTACCTTTAAACCCTATGGAATCATGCCAAGTACCACATTGCATATCATGTAGACACATATCCAAAGCTGCGGTCAAAAGGGGACTTACGCAAGTCATTTGCATAAGTCCCATGTGTCAGAACATCTGCGTATACACGCGGCAGATGTTCCAACAGAGTAAGTACTAACGTACCTAACGAAGTTACGTACGTCAATACTTACGCAAAAGAGGCTGACCTTTCATTTACGATGGCCGTATCACCGCCATACAGGTGGGGAAAGCCATGTAAATTAGGGGTCTACGGTTGTAAAAATTCTGGACACAAAAGATTTACTACCAACTCCCCGCTATGGGTGCATAACCACGAACCCCCACACGCACGTAAAGCGTGTGCAGGTCTGGTTCTGGGCCATACTCACAACCCATATCTATATTTTTATTTTTTTTCCCTGTTGTTTGCATATTTGTGCAGTGATTGTAAGGTGTATTTTTCTAAATATGCCCCCAGGATTTTAGTTATGTCCTCAGCGATTTTGTATCGTACCTCCTTGCAACCTTGACCAGTTGCCCTGAGTACCACATGACAGTAGTCCAAATACCACCAGCAGTACTAGTACCACTGGTAGAGAGCACATGGCTTAAAGTGATAAACTGTAATTACAGGCTATATATGAAATTTTTATTCAACGTGACCTTTAGTCATTCAGAGGATTATCCAGAGATGGAAGCAACTGCACCAAAAAGTGCAAATATGTATGTGGGAAAACTCATGTTCCAATGTGAGGGGGAAAAGTAATAACTAAAAAATAGCATGCAGACAAAATACTGTCTAACAAATACTGAACAACTTTATTTTTAAACTCTAATTTTCGTGACTGAACAAAAGTAAGGATTAAGTTAGCCACACACTTTAAATAAATGGGTTGATCATTTGCTTGTTGGCTCCAGGTTGATGGCCATCTCCCAATATAAATCAATTATTGGGTAGTGCATATCCACCGCACCTATAGTTAGCCAGTGTGTTTGCATTGGAGAACCAAGGCCTTTTTTTCAGTAAAATATGTTGCAAAACTAGAACAAAATTTTAGTTGGGGATTATAGATGCCCCATGTGTTCTTTAATAGAGAGAGTAAAGAGGCTATTGTAAGCACTAATGTACTATAGCATTTGGTCTGCTGCATTTGGCACATGTAAACTAGTTACTCCTTGTTTGTGCAGCTGTGGCATCACTCCGTATTAAATTAGAAATTGGACTTTGATTTATTTACAAAAGATAAAAAGTTATTCTGCAAATCCTCTGTAACCTCTATTATTACAAAAAATTATGTTTGCTATGTATAATATATAAATGTGCCTGTACAGCACTGGTGTTCCCGCTGCACACATAAAACCAGACTTAAAAAAAAAAAAATCCGTACTCTACCATCTGCAACCCCCTCACACTGAGATTTATATTGTGCATGAACCAGAATAAGACTAACTGCAGTCAGGCACTAAGACCAGTACCAAACCAGGTCATCGCATATACTCCACATCATTCCCAAGAATTCTTACCTCACCACTACCTAAGCCATCTTGCATGAAACAACCCCATATCTCCTACAAACATTCCACTTCTTGAGCACACTACCATCCCCATTATCTGTTTATTTGTACTCCATGTTGTCTGTTGGGGACAATAGGTAACAGTGCCACTTTCCACCCCCCCCCCCTCCCACACCCACTTCAAACCCTTCCTCCCCACATAAGACCACCGCTCACAACAAAAAAGAAAACAGGAAAAACTAAAAGAGGAACCAGAGGGGGGCACAAAACAACCAAAGAAACATCGAACAGATAGTCTATACAACCCATAGACATCTTCAACTTGAGCAAACTCACCATAGATGGTGTATTTCACTACTGAATATAGGACCTCCACAGATACATACGTAAACTGACACTATAGAAGTTTTTTGCCAAGACACCACAAGGAAGGACCACTACACACCCCCTGACTTACGATATCTACAAACATAAATATCTAAGTCCACTTTCTACCCAACATACATGAAAGGAGAATATATTAGAACCAAAGGTTGGTGGAAGACGACACTGAAATACTCAACACCACCAAAGATAGGAGACAGAAACGGAACCTGACCAGAGAGGAAGGACTAGCACTAAAGGACCTCAGCTCCAACAAAAGTATAGTGATCAAGCCTACCAAGAAAGGGTAGGACTGGTCATAATGGATATTGACAACTACAATGATTCCATGAAGAAGATACTCCGCATCTTTTTAAAATCAGGTCAAGAACAAGGCATTCTCAGTAAACAGGAACACAATTTCCTACACACCACCCACCTGAAAATTCCTATATTCTATTTTCTCCCTAAAATCCACAAAAACAAAAACAACCCACCAGGTAGACCTATAATCTCCAGGATATAATTATTAACCAGCAACCTCTCCCAGTATATGGACCAATCTCTACAGCCTTATGTCACTCAACAAAAATCCCATATAAGAGACACCGGACCAGATTCACAGGTAAGAATAAAATAAGTATGCACGGATTTGCAAAAATATGCACCTAAGTGGCAAGGCAACTCCCATGACACTTCCATCGTTCCTACGGATTTAAACGGACTTCCACGTCCATAGGGATACTTTAACTCTTTGTGTCTGTGCTTAAGTTGCTTAAGTATGTGCGTGCTTAACAAACTGCGTCCTTAAATTGGATTCCCGTGTATAACAGCTGGATCTCATGTGTAACTTTGTGTTCTGGTAATGCATAGTGTATCAGTTCCTAAAAATCCGCATGAAGATTCAGCTCATTTTTAAGTGTGAATCAAGTCACCACTCAGATTCTCAGAACTCTGACAGAAATACAATGGAAATCAGATATGTGGCTAGCCTCGAGCAACGTGACGTCTTTATACACTCACACACATGCATACACACACACACACACACATACATACATACATATATATATATATATATATATCTCCACACAAACATCTGGACAACATACAGATGCATAACCTATGGCTCAAGTGCTAATACAAGTGTGCAGATGCTATTGCTATCAAATTATAAATAATAAAAAAGGTATTATTCTTATATTTCAAATAAAAAATATATTTATTGATTTACTGTTAAAATACATTTTCTTTTAGGGTCCTTCATGGACTACAAATAATGTAATCTTGCATGAGAGTTAAAAGATAAGTTTAGGTAATTTAGGAAAGTGAAAAAGGACAACATGGAAGCCCACATGTGCTGCTTCTGTAATTCAGTTGCAAAGAAATGCACTTCAAAGAAGGAGACACTTACTGTACAAAAAGAGAAAAACAAGTAGCTCTAGTCCTACTTTCTCTGAGGCTCATTTTACCCTATCCTACTTAAATAGTTTCTGCAGTTTCCCTGCAGAATTCAAAAGAAAACAGATGAAAGTGCAAAGCTAAATTTTTTATTCTCTCTGATGCACGTTGGTCAATATAATCAGAAGGGAAGATAAAATAGTCGCATGTATAAGGAGCGCCCTGGTGCTCAAGAATCTATTGAATGTAAAAACAAGTCTTGCATCATGAAATGCAGAAAAATAGATAAATACATTAGTTCATTACAACGGATACAAACGAAGGTCTGGATTCACAGTTACAAAGTTTTCATCTTACCGCTCCAGCGTAAAAACTTTCACTCCCACGACACTCCCCTTACCTTCCCTTTCAGTACGCCCGGCGAACCCTACCCTAACTTTTTCATGTGTTCGTACGTATTTTCGTAGTGACGCACTGTTCGTAGCGGACTAAGCACGCCCATACTGTACAATTTAAATGGCTCCCCCCGCCTACATTCCTTAACTCCAGGGTCCGTACTAACTTCGTACTATAAACACGCCCCTTCATCGGAAAATACGCAAACAATACGGACGCCCGAATCGCCACTACGAAAAGGTCTTTGGTACGACCGGAAGTTGTCACTATGCACATGCGCAGTGTGTTTCTTCTGCCGTTTTTTTGCTTATGATCAGCGTACGTTCGCATGCGAGTGTAGGTCTGGATCAGGCCCATTGTTTTAAGAATTGAGCTACTACGCATGCATAGTAGCTTATTTACACTATCTACGTACCAACATTGAAGGACCACAATGATGGTGGCTTGCCCCTTCTGTATATTCCTCAATATCTGAGGAATCATGAGAATTAGGGGAAAGACTTAACCCAACTGAAAATCCCCTTTGGCCGTAATTCCATCTAGTGTAAGAGATTCTGGATCTCTGTTTCTGGCAAAGAGGTCACTTTTCTGTTTTGTACCATTGGCAAATCTGGAGAAATACCTTGTTGTTTAATTCCCACTCTCTAGAGTTTGGTTGTTTATTTACCAGTTTAGACTTACTTTTGAGAGAAAAATCATTTGTTCCAGATGATCAGGATCTCTGTCCCATTGCCTTAGAAATGAGAGTTGAAGCGCTCTCATATACAACCTCACCGACTAAGTAGCTGCCATTACAACCAGAAAATGCATGCAGTCTCTTGCTGTAACCCACTGAAATTGCTGAATACTGATCACTGCTGCAAGCAGTTTTTCCTTTCTTTCGGGAGTCAGAGAGACGATTGCTAGTCTTGTATCCAATAGTACTGCGAGGTACTTTAAGCGTGCATTGGCTTCAAGTGACTCTTGTTACTGTTGATCAACCATTCATGGTCCAACAGTATTTGTAAGACTTTTTGAGTGTGATCTTCTGCTTGTTCCCGAGTAACTGTTGCCACCAATATGTCATCTAAATAGGGAAAGAGCATTATACCTTGTCCTTGAGGTTGCTAACACGAACGGGAGAGCCACAAACTGATAATGGCAACTGAAGACTCTGAACCTAAAGGAACTTGAAATGACTCCTGGCAATTGGGAAATGTAAATAAGCATCCCTCAAGTCTATTGACGCAAGGAACATTCCTTGGTGTATATTGGTTACCATAGACATGATGGATTCCATCTTGAAAGTCCAGAGTAAGTCTAAAATGGTCCAGAATCCCCCAGATGCTTTACAGATTATGAACAGCCTGGAATAGCAACCCAGAAATCTTAATTTTTTGGGGGACCTCTGTTATTAAAGAAGCTGTTGTAGACTGTCTCTCCTGGCTAACTCTTATTCCTCTAGACACAGAATTGTAGAATCCTGAAAATAAAACTGTTTGCTTGCCTGAAACTTTATGCTGTAACTGTCCTGAATAATATTTAGGACCCAACTGTCTGAAGTAGCCTGGTTCCATTGATGGAAAAAGTACTGGTGTCATTGAGCAGACGGCTTGGGAGTAGGTTTGACTTCTCTGCCCCTAAAAAAGTATCTTGATGTCCCAAACTGGCCTCTGTGAAAGTTTCTTCCTGGCGTATACTAACTCACTTCTCTGCAATCCGTTATATATGATCTTTCAAGGGAAACCTCTTCTTGATGTTTTATCTTGAGGCAGCCAATTAGACTTCCCACCAGAAGATCTGACAATGATATCATCAAGTTTGAGTCCAAACAGGTATTATTATCCAAACAGATAATAATTTAACCTTTGACTGTGTATTGCTTGCCAAAAGACACAATGCCCTTCTAATAGGCGCAGCATTAGCACCAGCTCTTGCTGCAAACCTCACAGAATCCAAAGACGACTCACAAATTAATTTGATGGCTAACTGCATGCCCTGAACAATACGCAGTCTTTCAGCTCTTTTGGTGCCATTCATGATGTTTGTTTCTAGGGTGTTACACCACCCACTAATAACCCTGGCTGAAATAGTAGAAGCCACCGCCAGCTTGAGAACTGTGCCAGCAATAAAATGTTGCTTTTTAAACCTGTTTCCATCCTCCTAGCCATGCTGGGCCGTATTCAGACTTACATTTTTCACTAAAGTTCCGTGCGTATTTTTAGGATTGGATCAATTTTGAATCAACTGCGCATGCGTAGTAACTTTTATACACCGTCAACGTAGAGGGTAAGGTCGGAAATGCCTAAGGGACGGACTTGTGAATCGGGCGGGGAATAATCTGACCCTAAGTTCGGCGGAAATATACGCACCTAAGGATTAGCATAGAAATGGGCAGGGGGGACATTTAGATGAAGGAAAGTGGGCGCGCTTACAGATTTAGGGCTGCAAATATCCACAGCTAAGACACATAAGGCCGGAAGTGAGTGCGGCTAGTTAGGGCAAGTCAATGCAGGTCTAACTTTAGGTCCGGCCGGAGAAAGCAAGGGGAGGGACTGGATTTTTTGGTGGGTGTAACCTGCACCGACTTGCTCCGTCCGTGCGTATATTTGTGGCCCGGTCTCCCAACGGAAGTCTGAATACGGCCCGCTGTCCTTAAAAGCTGATGCATCTTCAAGAGGCAAATTGTTTGTTTGTTTTTTTAGAAAATTCTTCCTTTTTACCAGGAAATGGATAAAAAAAATGTGACTCTTTGAGAGGCATTAATCCTTCTATCTGGACATCTCCACTCCTCGGCTATCATATCTTTTAAAAATTCTTATTCTTATTTCTTCACTATTAAGGGACTTATCCACTAGATCCGGATTAAATGAGGCATCCAGGTGATATGCCTGGGACTCCTCCTCAGAGCCTTCTGACTCCTGTCATGGGGGTATCTGTTGAGATTCAGAATTGTCCGACAACTCACTAAGAATTTTTTAAAGCCTTTTAGTTGAAAAATGTTTTAAATCCTGCTTTGTAATGAAGGTTTCCACCAAAGCAGTTTTCATCATGACAATAAGATTTGCTATTTGAGATGATGGCTGCTACTGCTCAGAGGCCACACAATTATTGCAGATATTGTTAGGGGTATCCTCAGACAAAGGCTTGTCACATAATATGCATTTGTTCAAACAGGGCTTTTTATGCTTCCCCTTAGGCTCAGCTCTATCTTTGCTGGCTTCAGACCTAAAACATGAACAAATATGTACTAACTACTTATTACAAAAAAATAAACAAAGAATGGCAAAATAGAAAAGAGAAGGGGGCTCATCCAGATCTGGACGCCTGTGACCGCTTTTCCTCCATATTAAATGGTGTGCCTGAACCACTTCCATGGTGCCAAAGTCTTTTAAACAGTCAGGGCGCAGAGAGATGACATGTATCCCGCCTGTATTCACTATAGATCAACCTGTGCTACATAGAGATGGCAGTTGCTATTGCTCCTCTAGTGCCCAGAGTAAGATGTGGCCATCGCAATGTTACTTACGCCCGCCCTCGGTGGAGTGGGGTTGGGCATTTTTTTTTAAAGCGTTCTACGATTTAGAAAAATGCCAGAGGCCGGTCCCATACCTCATTACATGCTGGACTATGCGGCAAAAATAAACACAGACACCACCACCCCACAGACCGGGTGAGCCACTCTAAGCAAGTAAGGGAAGGGAAGGGGAGAACCTAACTAAAAGTGTTCCTCTCCTGACCCCACACAGGAAAATAGAAGAAACTGGAGGCAATGGGGATGCTGGTTATATATGCCTAGGCGTCTTCTTGATTTTCTGTCCTGGTTTTAAGAGGGGAATGTTAACCCTTTCGTTGTATGCTGTCTTATGGTGGATGAGAAGGAAAGAACATGTTGTCAAATGTTTTTTCCCCACAAATTAGGCCACACACATACTAGAAACATATATAATTTTAGCATGTCACTGTCTATACACTACCTAATATGCATAGACAATCCGATATGAAGACACATGACATTGCACCACACACACATTGGGCCGGATCCAAAACTACGTCCGTCTATGGAAGATAGAGGGGTGGGAGAGATAAAAGACCAGCACTTTAATTACCCCATTTGTACTGTAGAAAAAGAATGTGTCAGTGAGCAGGGAAAATGGATCTCACTGAGCCCTTTTTCTATAAAGGTTAATATCAATGGGGTAGATCCAGAACTACATCCGTCTTCCATAGACGGACGTAATTCAAAAAAACAGTAACTACTGCGCATGCGTAGTAGCTATTGTACGTAATCTGTGTATCGTTTCGATACGTAGATTGCGTATATGCGGTCTTTTAGACTGCATATTTAGACTGCATATTTTAGACTACACTGGCCATAAGTATGGCCAGTGTAGCTCTTGTGCACTCCCCCTGTTCCTCCCCCTGTGTGAGCGTAGTTAGACACAGTTACGCCGGCTGAAAGGTACCCTAACTTCAGCTGGCGTATGGAGCTGCCCGCCCCCCTCGTCCGTAACTACGCTGTAGCTGGATTACGTCAGGCAACATCTGCCCGGCGCATGTGCAGAACGGCAGAAATGCCTTTCTTATGCATACGGCCGCCGTAACTAGTGTGGCGGCCATAGCTCTGGATCAGCCCCTTTGTCTCTATTGTGCATTCTGCATTTTTTTTGTGAGGATGATATTAATAAAAGCTTTACTAAAAGGACCGCAAATACGGTTTATATGACACTTTATAGCCATATTAGATCCATACATTGATATAGTAAATAGGAGCACTGAGTAGGGTATTTCATCATTATCTAACCACTCCTTTAAAAAGAAGCAAACTACTATTTAATGTATTCAAACACACATATAATTTTTATATATCTTGACATACAGTTATGGTAAAAGAATGAAACTGATTGTATCATAAAGTAATGCTAAAAATGCTAAAATAAAATTTTATTCGCTGATTGGGAAAAAAAAACCTGAAGGTATGAAAATTTCTTTAGAAGAAGGAAGCCTTTGAATTCTACTCTAAGAATATACACACACACATACATTCATTCATTCATTGTAAGTCTCCAGCACAAAAATGCCTGTTTAGAATAGGCAGACAAAAGTTCTTTTTTTCGCCTGTCTCTATTTAGGAAAACAGCTATTTTCAATCTTTTTTTCTTTAATTGGTAAGTATGCATATATATTTTTTGGAACCCGCCGCCCGCCAGACCCATCGCACTCACCGTAGACCCCACCAGAGAGGTGAGTAACCTCTCCAGGGCCTTTACATTTAGGGTTAGGCTCTGATGAAGTGGAGGGTTAGGGTTAGGATCAGCCTGCGGGGATAGGAGACAAGATCAGGCTGCAGGGAGTGGAGTCTTAGGGTTAGACTATGGGCTGCAAGGAGGGGAGTCTTAGGATTAGGCTGCGGGGAAGTGAGTCTTAGGGTTAGGCTGTTGGAAAGGGAGTGTTAGGGTCATGCAAGGAAAGGGTTAGGGTAAGGATTAGGGAAAGGGTTGGGGTTACTTACCATTCAGAGCACCTTTGAGGCAAAAGCAAGCAAGAGTCTGTCCCTGTTAGGTAGCGGAGGAGGGACCCCCTGCCGCCATCTCCACATTCTGTACCTTACCTCTGTTTTCTGAAAGTTTCTGGAATAGGCAGGCAGAGTCAAGGGCAGAGGAGAGGGTGGTATTGTAGATGGAGGTAGCTTGGCTGGGGCAGGAGAGAGAGGTAAGGGTGGAGAGGAGGTGGTCAAGGGAGAAGTCAGGCCAAAGGATAAGGAAATAGAGGTGCTGCCGTGGGAGGGGTTATCAACAGGAATGTCACCAATGATGATGGAAGGTAGGCCAGATGAAAGATAATGGGTGAGCCAGGCAACAAAGTTCTCAAGAACTTTGAGCAAGGACCTGGGTGTCGGTAAACAACAGCAACATGGAGGTCTAGGGGATGGAAAATGCGGATGGAGTGGACTTCAAAGGAAGAGAAGATGAGGGAATGCTCAGGGGATATAGTGCGGAAAGTGCAGTAGGGAGAGAGGAGCAGGCCGACGCTGCCACCATGACGGTCATCGGCTCTGGACGAGTGGAAGAAGGACAAACCTCTATAGGCCAGAGCAGCAGGTGGGGTGGTGTCAGTGGGGGAGAGCCATGTTTCGATGAGAGCTAGGAGGTTGAAGGAGTTAGAGATGAAGAGATCATGTATGGCTGGGAGCTTGTTACAGATGGATCTTGCATTCGAAAGAGCGCAAGAGAAGAGGGGGGTGGGGAGAGTGGAAATGTGGATGAGGTTGGCAGGATTGGATGAGCGGGGAGTTCACATGGGAATAAGACAGGGAGAGGGGGAGAGTGATATAGGGTGCAGGGTTCAGGATATTGGAGCTACAAGTAATGATGTGGGGGGCATGAGAGAGGATGTTGAACAGAGAAGTCAAGGTGAGAGATGTGGAGGGCACCTTGGCAGTAAGATATGGTGGTTAGACACAGTCTAGACACCGCAGCTGACAGGTGTCACGAACTGTGAATCTTTAGTGGGATCTGCCCGGGTTTCCAGAGAAGCAACAGATGTGAGGTGAATAAATGATGGGTTTAATGAAATGGAGTGGCAGAACATAGATGGGAGCATACGGGAGTGAGAAGGTACATGAGTCCAGAATGTGATGACAATGAGAATTGGTGAGAGATGATCCTGATGGTGATGAGAGTAGCAGAGGCAGGCAGCAGAATAGAAGTCAGCAGGGCCGGAGCGGCAGAACTGGTTACAGCTGAGGGCATCAACTGGGACACAGGACTTGAACTCCAGGCACGGCCTAAGAACCGGACCTCAGGGTTGAACCTCAGGGCTGGAACGTCGGACTGGACTGCAGGACTGGACTGCGAGACTCGACCACCAGGACTGGACTGCAGGACTGGACCACCAGGACTAGATTGCAGGATTGGACTGCAAGACTGGACCACCAGGACTGGACCGCAGGACTGGACCACCAGACCTGACCTGCAAGACTGGACCGCAGGACT
>WWET01000130.1:197882-212585 GCA_011038615.1 Limnodynastes dumerilii | reverse complement strand
CGCGTGCCCTCCCCCCCCCCCCCCCCTTCTGCTAGGATTATCGGTCCAGGCAGAGGAGGTGTATGGTGCTGATAACAGGACATTTCCCTTGCGTGAAATCATCCTGTTTATCGGGCCACCCCCTGCTGGGACCGATAATTGCTCTAGTGGATGGCAGTAGAATATAAAGATCATGGGAGTAGATCCAGAACTACGTCATCTTCCATAGACGGACGTAATTCAATGAACAATAGCATTACGTCTGTCTATGGAAGACGGACGTAGTTCTGGATCCGGCCCATTGTCATTTGCAAAATTTAAATAGTTTTTGAAAGTTGGAATTATGTTTAACATATCTAGACTGTGGTATAGGATTATATAACAAGGTGATGTACCAAACTGTGAATAAGAATCACCCGGTCTTTAAAGCAGTCCCTTGGGCTATTGACTGTGCCCAAGGAATGTCTCATAAGGGTGTACAGTTGATGCTTCCTAGCTTCACAAGACTCTCTGATTCCTTTGAGGGCAAATGTTCTGCCTGCAAAGAAAATTCTGCTTATGCATTGATAAAGATGACCTTACAGCACACTGCTAAACATACTGCAGAGTCTCCCTCTTTACAAAGTACGTTAGAAACCATTTATTAAGGCAATGTCTGCATCATTTCATAATCCCTTGCTGCTAACAGTTCATTAAAACTCCAGACAAGAGATGACAAAATATTTTCATGTCTGTGTAACTATAATGTTCATTGTTTTATCATGAAGAATTCCACTACCAAAGCCTACAATTTTAGAGAGATCAGCCAAAATAGGAATATGCCAATTCATGCAATCCTTAACCAAAAGCAACCTAAGAAAGAAGGCATTTTATGTCCACTTGCTATGCACAATAACTTCTACTATTAAACAAGACCAATGCAGTAGCATTAAGTAGACTGACAGGTAAAGCTTGGTGCATTTGAAAAGAAATGTTTTCCCTGATCATAGCCTTAGCTTATATATTTATTTCTGGTAAGGTTATAACGCTCTTATTTCTTTCTTAGTTACTCTGAAATTACACATCATAATAAGGCTTTATATGCCCCATAAAAAGAATCTTTATTTCTCCTTAATTGTGATCAAATAACCCTCATATTATGTCTCTATATGGTCCATAATAATTGCATGTAATGCGCTCACCTGCCTCCATCGGCGCCATCTTCCGGTTCCCTGGCGTGTCTCCCTCCTGCATGCCATCACGTGGGCTTCACGGCATGCAAATTAGAATTGTGCAGCTGCCAGCCTCTCCTGGCCGCCCGGCTCCCATTGGTCCACCTTGTCTGGTGTTCTGGCTGCTAGGTAGCCAGAACATCTCTCCTCTCAATGATGAGGCGCATTGTGGACGTGCTTCTATTAGCATTAGGAGGCTGGTCCTGGTTCTGTCTCCTGATTGGCCAGCCTCCCCTGTAAATAGACTGGCAGGTGCACGCCAGCCCGCCGGTTATAGCGTCTCCTGACCCGTGCTTCTGACTTTCTCTTCTCTCCTCTGTTCTCTTTCTTGCTGCTTCCTTGATTATTGAGTGCCCATTCCTGGTTATGCCCTTTGTGTCTGCTGTGCTCCTACCCTTCCCTTGTTTCTTGCCTGTCTGATAGTGTTTATTTTCTTGTGTGCTTAAGTGAGTGTCAGCCCTTGTTTGTTGCATTGTCTGTCTGTCGTTGAGGTGACTTGTTGCACTGGGTTTTACTCAACGTGTGTCTCTGTGTTCTTACCTGTATGCATAAGAGGTGTCTATTAGGGATCGCGACCTGTCAGCGTCCTGCGGAACAGCCTGTGCCCACCATCAGGGACTCCAGTGAACACCAGGCTCTGGTTAGACTCCACACCCTGGTGAGCATTCTACTAACAATAATAAAAAAATGTTTTATTCTTTCTTACTTTTGTACCCTGTAATTCACCTCTTTATTCTCTCTATTACAGGGATTTTTATGCCCCTCATTATTGATATAGAGATATATTATTTGAGCACAAATAAGGGTTAAAAAAGTGATTTATTTGGGACATATTGAAAGTATGACCCATCATAAAGTCCAATATTTCCTTATATGTCCTATATATCCTATTTCCTATATGTCCTCAATTGTTTCCAAATTATTATCAAAATAGGCTTCCATAATCCACCCCCCACGATATAACTATATATGATATAAAGCTCTATTATTGGTAGACATAGAGAGTCCTATTATGGAAATATAGCAGTATTACAGGAGCATATATATTAATTCTCTTAAACTGTGAAATTTCACTTATATTTTTGAGACCATTTTGTCTCTTTCTTTTGTGTGAAATATTTTTTTTATTTATGGGAAAAAGTTTTTGATAATAAAGGACCGTATTTAGAATTAAGAACGTCTGGTAATTTACGCACACAAAATGCGTAAGTGGAGTGATTTCTATTCAGGGCGCATGTGCAGACCATGGAGATACAAAGCGTAATTGGAATGATGCGTAAGTAATTTCCGTACGTCTAAAAATGCGTACGAACATAAAAGATCGGACGGATTATTAATAAGTAGGCATCAATCGGTATGTAAATAGCAAAAAATAGGCATGGTAATGCAGTGGACGTGCGGTTGTATTTGTGAACGTTTAAATCTAAATCTAAATCCGGTCCAAAATTTTAGTTGAGAGGTGGTGTTTCCCAGCCCAAGTCTACATAGCAGTGTAATAGTAAAGCTGGTCATTAAATGTCCCATGCGTGATGGGTGGGACCTCCCAGCGACACTCCCCCACTTAACTTAACAACTAAATGAAAGACACAGACAACTTCTTGGGAACTAAATTTATATTTATTAACTTTAACCAACTAAATTAACTGGTTATGAAACTAGAAATAAAAATTTTGATGGGGGGCCAAGAAAGCAGGTAGTATAATAATGTATGAACAATTTCACAAATTATATATGACATAAATAAATTAACATTGCAACCAAACCATCACTATGTCTTAAAGCAATGCATAAACTCAAATCAAATCTGGGAACAACAGCCTTCGGCACACAATTCACTTAAGCGCCACGCGAGACCATCCATATAGACGTGTCTACAATAACCGTTAACAAAACTCTAGAGAAGTGGCTGCCTTTTGCAACCACTGAACTCAGCCAACGGGCAAAACTTTAACATTTCTAAACAAAGAAAACGGTCATAATCTCCGACTAATTAACCTGCTTTCCACCAATGGCAAGACCCTTACCCAATTCCAAAGCCAGACCAAAATACAATCCTAAAATAGAGAGGGAGGGTGGGTGAATCCAGAGGAGAAAAGAGGAAGTCACAGGGTCCCAACTGGTTTTGTCAAACACCAGACCCTAGCTCCTCCCACATCTACTGGACCAATGAACACCAAGCAAGGTGAGTGACACGCTTTGTCTTGACTGCACGCAGGGAGTTTACTTCTGCTCGGGCTAAAGATTAACCCTCCACTTTTCAATCTGTGTGTAAAGCAAAAGAAAACATGTATCCCTGCATGCAATGAACACAATTAACTTGACTCCCCCTGAAATCAACATGGTTTTGCACAGGAGTAAATTTTCTCTCTTGTTTTCAGTCTCTGAATCACGTCCTGTATTACCAATTTCCCCTAAGAAGCTCTGCAACCACCACATAACATTTTTATAGATAAGTTTATTCTTTTATATACAAAGTATATAAGTACTACTATACACAATAACATTTTCTAATAGACTTTGGTGTGTTACCAATTATTAACGGTTTTATTTGTATTAATATTATCCTTGATTTACATTATTAAGCATTAACATATTACACAGAGCTCAATACAAGACAAATTACATATAACAATCTAAGAATTGTGCAAAACACTTTCAAGTAGCTGCTGAATGGTCAGGCTCCAATAACAGTGATAAGAGTGCCCAGAACAGCTGGCTGTAAAGAATGTTTTTAAATACAGACTTTGCACATTCTTAGTGAGGACAATTAACAGTATAAAACATTCCTTTGTCCCATTAAAGGAATAATGATATTTTATTCTTCAGTACTAAATGAATATGTATCACAAATTGATATGGTAAGTGCTTGTTCACATGGGTGTTGAAAAATAAAAGCTAGTTAAAGCATGACAATATTTCCTCGCCTTAAAAGAACATTCAATATGCATTAGCAATTAATCTGAAGTACACTCATTAAGGCACCTTTGTGCCATTCGGCAGTTTACAAGTTGCGTTGTAAAGAATTAAAAAAAAATATATATAAATATTGTTCTTCAACACATACAAGAAAAACTGCCCAAAAAGGATCAAATCTGCATCTGGAAAAACCATGCTGCATGTGAGGGTTGCACATGAGTTACTTTTTCTTGCAGGCAGGGATAATACTGATGTTTCTTGCACACAAATAGGGATCAGATTTATTTTTATACTCTAATTTAGAGTTGAGCTACAAAATATCACCTCTTGACTCATTCTGTTTGCACATTTTAAATTTGCCTCATCTGCAGTTCAACATAGTTTTTTCCAGGACAACGATTTGCTCCTTTATTGCTGTTATTTCCCACTCTGGATCCATTGTTGTTTGCCAACTCAACATTCAAAATTTACAGTAACAAAAAGTTGATAGTTTAAATGTCAGTCGGTCCAAAATGTCAGTCGGTACACAAATTTCTGTAAAAATTAACCTGTGAATAGGTAGTGCTCCCCTTCACTTTAAAATACATTGAAGGCAAAAAAGTGGATATATTGGGTATAACAGGATTCTCATACCAGGATGTTAAAAATGTATATTTTAGGGGGTGTCCTGGACTCCATGCAGAACGCATGTGAAAAGAGCTACATTTTTTTTGAAAAGAAAATCCCACTAAAAACCATGTAACTTTGCAAAAGTCTGCCACCAATCGTATAACAGGATTCTCATACCAGGATGTTAAAAATGTATATTTTAGGGGGTGTCCTGGACTCCATGCAGAACGCATGTGAAAAGAGCTACGTTTTTTTTTAAAAGAAAAATCCCACTAAAAACCATGTAACTTTGCAAAAGTCTGCCACCAATCTCTTACCTTCCACCCTAGGTGCATAGAAGCAGTAATTTGGTTCCCAGGGCTTTGAAGCGGTGTCCACCATGCTCCACGGAGCATGAGGTCTCCCTAGGTAGGGGCCCAGTCCATTCTCTGTCAACCTGGCAGGGAGCTCTGGGTCCCCCCCCCCTTCTTCCACTCATCCATGCTGCTCTGACTAAGTTAAGGAGAGTACTGCAGTGGTACCACTGTTAACCACCCTGAAGCGCTGTGACAGTGGAGTTTTTGGGACGGCTACCATAGAGCTGGCTGCCCACTATGTGATATACACTGTAGCCACCACATCCAACGCTTCTAGAGTGACCCCCTTCCTGGACCATCCACAGAGAATTTCTTAGCCGACAGCTAGCGCAAACCAGCAGCAGACTACAAGGCCGCCTGCATCTTGAATTTCCAGCTGAAGAAGAGGGTGGAGAAAAAATAAAAAACAATAAAAATAAGGAATAGAAAAATAAAAAAAACCTGGATCCCCCACCTGACCACTGTGCTTGATTCTTCACCATACTTAGAAGACTCCTATCTGCCCTGGAGTTTAAGCGTTAAACAATCGATCACTAAAGAGGTAAACAAAGCCATGGCTGACCTTCGCTCTGAGAGAACTGAGGCAACCGAGTGGATTCTTTAGAACACACTCAAGATGACCATATTCAGCCTCAACACTCAACTGAATGACAGTTCATCCAACTGAAAAGTGATATCTTATTATTAGAAGACAAACAGAAAGACGCTGAAAATAAAAATAGGCGCAATAACCTTAGGATTCATAAAATCCCGGAACCAATTGAAGGCCCTCAGTAAGAGGACTTCATGCTATGTATCTTCAGACATTTGGCTCAAGCTATACCCAACGATATGTTCATTATGGGTCGTGCACACCAGGTGCTTTGTCCCCGATCCCAGTATGCCAGTACTTCCAGAGATGTTATTCTCCCCCAACCACTTCTATAAGTCCAAGGAACAGATCTACAGTGCTGCAAGAACACAGGCTTTAATCATGATAGAGGGAGTGGAACTACATATATATATATACACCCTCAACCCTATTTAAACAGAGAGAGAAAGGCATCACACACGTCCTCAGATTTATTTAAACAACTACATCTGCCAGTTCCATCTGACCCTCCTGCTGATACATTGATTTCCACACCAACCTCCACACTCCTGCAGCAGACCCCAAAGCCTCTCTGGAGTACCATCACTTCCAAGCGTGCACCTACTGGAATGACTTAAAAAAAAATGATCCTCTATGCAGGATACTAGCACTCCTTCTTCTGCTCTAGCAGTGGAGGTCCTCACCCACACCCTGACCAGAAAACTGTTTTCTTACCTTTCAATATAAAAAGTTGTCATCTGACTTAAGGTCTGAGTTATCTGGGAGTTATTCTGTCTGCCTGCCTCCTAGGAACTTTTTGCAGGGATAAGTCTACTGTTGTGTCTCATCTATAAGAGGCTTTTTGCTCCATTGCCTTCCTACTCACCAAGGTTGGGATTATAAATTTGCCCTACTAGACATGTGGTGACAGTGCATTAAAATGTCTCTGTGTCAACTGTTATTTTTATTTTTTTGCTTCTTTCATTTATAAAGGTGTAGCTTAAGGCAAGTCTAGTGTTCATGTTTAACTGTTGTTTATATACAGCTTCTCAAATAATGTTATCCTACATAGAGTTATATTTAATAGTGACATTTAACACTATTTAACTCTATTCTTTTCTCCAAAAATGTGCAATTTGCCCCCTCCCACATACATACAGACCCTGAGAGCCGCTTCCTCATTCTGGTGGGTGAACTGGAAATGTCTATGCCCCCAACCAGGGCCAAGCCACATTTTTCCAGTCCTTTGTAAACATACTTTTGCTACATAGACATGACAGAGTAGTGTTAGCAGGGGACTTTAATCCCTGAGTGCCATCTGACAAGTTTAGCCCCACTTCCACCCCCCACAAAGGCCCAGACACTCAGAAACTCAAAAGCATTACAAAACTTCCTCTCCCAACATCTTCTGTTTGATGCATTGGGCTTGGCCAATCCCTACTGCTCAAAAGTCCATCAGGTATATACAAGTATTGACTTCCTGAGTGTTGAACTGGCTCAATACATACACAGCACATAAATTCTTCCACGCACTTAGTCTGATTGGGGTCCAGTCGTTGCTGCAAAAATGCTATTTACAAATTAGAGACAGCCCAAAGCTAATTTTCAGCTGTCTCTATTTCGAATATAGCACTATATTGAGAAAAAATTAAATGAATGGGTAAGTATGCCAATCGGCATCCTTACCCATTCATTCATTTGAATATGCTGCTGCAGACCCGCTGCACCGACCGGACAGGTGAGTAGGACTCTATGTGAAGTTTTAGGGTCAGAATGCTAAGAGGGGAGTCTTAGGGTTAGGCTGTGGGTAGGGGAGTCTTAGGGTTAGACTACAGGTTGGGGGGTCTTAGGGTTAGACAGCGGGTAGGGGAGTCTTAAGATTAGGCTGTGGGAAGTCTAATGGGCCAGGAAGGGCAAAGGGAGTTTTAAGGTCAGGCTGCGGGGAAGAGAGACTTAGGGTTAGGCTGCGGGGAAGGAAGGTTTAGGGTTATGGAAGGAAAGGATCAGGGTATTGGATAGAGAGGGTTAGTGTAAGGACTAGGGTAAAGGTTAGGATTACATTCATACTCTCTGTTCCATCTTCTTTGTTCCGTGGATCAATTGCTTCTCCTCTGCAAGGCAGAAGCAATCAATTTCCCAGCCATTTTGCAACTGGCCGGGAGAAAATGGCCCTTTTCAAAAAACAGCCATTCGCAGTCTGATCACAGCCTGGTGTTGGTGGAATTGTGGATATGCTGAGCGTCCAGACACCCTTTTTCATAGCATCTTAATGATAGATTACTGTTAAACCTCCAGACCAAACTTCAAATATGCACTGATATAGAAACATATTTCAAGACTGACTCCCACCCACTGCTTGTGTGGGATGCCCACAAGGCAGTGATCAGAGGTAATCTTATTAGAATAACATCCCAATGTAAAAGAACTAAAACCCAGGGGATATAAGACCGAATGGCCCAAGTCACCACCATAGACCGACAACACAAAATAACCAGGTTGGAGGATGACCTCAAACAGCGGTTAGCGATCAAGGGAGAATTAAACATGCTGCTCTTCCAACAGGATAAGCACTCCCTGAAATGCCTCCAGCAGACTTATTATGAAAAAGGGGATAAAGTTGATAGGTTGCTAGCACCTAAGCTTCACTCTAAACAGTCTCAAAGCATTGTTCTCTTTCTCAACTCTGCTACAGCTAGTACTATGAGAGAGCCCAAACATATCACATCCGAATTTCGACTTTTATTCAAAGCTATATAATAAATCACAACATGATACCACCCTGTCCCCTGCCCTAGAGGAAATCCAGGATTTCCTCTCTGCTTGCAATCTTTCAAAGCTAGATGCCGCGGCTTCCACTGTGTTGTTTTTTTAGTGATAACAAAGGAAAAAAGTCCTAGCTGCTATCAGAGTCCTCAAATCCTCCAGGGCCCAGATGGATTTACAGCTTTGTACTATAAAAGCTTTGCACCCACTCTTACACCCCACCTGGTCACACTGTATAATGTTATTGTAAAGAGAGGATCTTTTTCCAGAAAAGCATCGAAAACCAAAATTGTTGTGATCTTCAAAGACGGGAAGGACGCTTGAAAATGCACCTATTATTATTTCCTTACTTAACATAGATGTCAAATTGTATGCCAAGATATTGGTAATGCAGTTGAATGGGGTCCTCCCTGATTCGATTCATGCTGACCAAGTGGGTTTCATCCCTGGGAGACAAGCACGGTACAATGCTCCACAGGTCATTAGCCTTATTCATACCATTAACTCCCGTCGCACCCCGACACTCCTATTATTCCTTGACACGGAAAAGGTGTTTGATCGCATTGGCTTCGCGCTGCGGTCCTGGATATCACGAATGGCACTAGGCAAGGCTGCCCCGTCTCCTTTGTAATAGAGTGCCTGGTGGCAATGACAAAATCTCAATATTCGTGGACGATTTTCTTGTAACACTCTCTTCCCCCCAACGCCTCTCTCCCTGGTCTCTTCATTTCTCACTCAATATGGCCTCCTCTCGGGAAACAAAGTGAACCTCTTGAAGACAGAGACTCTTCGCATCCACATACCATCAATTACTGTGGATCGACTGAAGGATAACTACTCTTTTAGTTGGCGTACAAAGAAGATCAGATACTTAGGGGTTTGCATCACACGGTCCCAACACACTATTTTTAAGGAAAACTTCCCTCCGCTATTAAAATCTATCAAAGCTGACCTTACTCTACCTCTTCCAAACACTTCCAATATTTATACCAAGGTGCACTTTAATTCAGATCCATTAGATAAATTATCCAGTTTGTTTGGAGAAATAAACATTTGAGGACTAGCTTTACGAACCTTAGCTGGGTGAAGGATAATGTCGGTCGTGGTCTCCCAGACATACAGCTTTACTATTTAGATAAACAAGTAAACGCAGCAGAAATACTGACCTAATGCCAAATAGAATTTGACTGAGATTGGTATTAGAGCACTCAAAACCTGGCATCAGAGATTGCCCAGAATGATCATAACAAAATACACAACAGAATTTTCCAGGTAATGCTAAATAACGATTTCATAAAAAATCTAAGAGATGGAAAGTACAAACAACAATTTATTAAACACAACTTGAGTTATCAAAGATTAATTAAATTAATTAGCACCCCTTTCTTTGCAAAATGGTTTAGCCGAGCTGTACACTTGCAACTGTTTTGCCCTTACTACCAAACTCTGAATCAACCCCAAACTCTTGGTGGATTAATGGGATTATTTATAAAAAAAAAAATTAAATATACACAGCATCTTAAAAAAAAAAAAAATCACAATATATACTTTGATTTATTTTTTTTTGAGCATGAACAGCTTCTGTATCAATGTTATTCAAGTTATTTACTTAACAGGGCGAGTTTTAATTATTGTGTATATTATTGGCAATTAAAAAGTGTTTCACTGGCAAGAACACAAGGGATTACACAATTACTACCTCTGATTAAATGAATTAAGTGTTTTCAGCTGTGCAAATCACCATGTTGAAAAGAAGTTGCTGCAGCCAATAGCGGTGTAGCTAGTCTTTTCTGCCTGTTACTTGGCACTTGAACTATACATTCTGTTGGTGTAAATTTAAGAACATGTAAATGTAAGTGCAAACTTGTGCAGCACAGACGATGATCTGGCTTCATCATTACTGCAATGTCCCACTACATTGGGGCAAAATGTTGTAAAGGAACTGTTATTTTACTCACATTGGACTGAATCCAGAACTAACAGCAATTTTCTACATTAGCCTCTGTTGTGGAGGCTAACATACAAAATTTGCTATTCTAAATTCCACATGCAGGAATAGGTGAGGAACAGAACTGCTCAATTAGTCTGCAACGGAAATACTGGAAACTGTCCTAGTGAGGGAATTTTTGTATTACTTGACGGGTGTTTGAGAATAGTACAGGAGACACAATTCTTTGCCTTGGGGTTTGTCAATTTGCATTATCTCTTTTGGTTACCTCTTTTTGCTAGTATGTTGAGAAATTAGGACAATCCCACAAAATATGCATATAAGATCCTTTTCCAGTCCAGTCATGCCAACAGTGCTCTGGGTATGAAGGTAGTAGTGAATCCAGAAGGATACCCAGTAACAGTGCATCAGGATCTTGAAATGTGTATTCACTACTGAGAGACCAAGAAAACAACTGGAAATTATTAAGAATTCTTTGCTCCAGTCAGTCTCTGAGAGGGAATGTAATAGGTCTATCTTCCACTCACTGGCATATCAGAGGGGAGACAAGACTATGAGTTGTTTATAGATATTAGAGAGTAAGCTCACTAGTGCAAAGCTCCTTAAACAGGGTCATGCTTCAACTCAAACCAGATAGCAGTCCGTTTTGGACTCATAATTGTTATGCATTGCGGGCAGTATTCAGAGATCCGTTTTTTCTTATGTACGCAATTATACGCACAGCCGAAGCAAGGCAACACCCACCAACAACCCCAACACTCCCCTCTCCCAGACGTGCTGTCGGTGACTTACGAGTCCCTAGACCACTCTGTTCTTTACATGCGTATATGTGCTCCGTCCGTGCGATTCTTTATAACCGCGCCTCCATGCGTTCATTTAAAAACCTCCCCCCACCTTTACCTTTATGTCAATTTTCAAGTACGGATTTCTACGCCCATCCGCATGTATGTACCCAAGTGCGATTCACATGCTCGTGCCTAAAGCACGCACGAGCGTATATTCAACGTAACTTACGTAAATAAAGTTACTACGCATGCGCAGTTGACCCGATCCTAAAAATACGCACGGGACTCCCCGTGAAAACGGTTCTCTGAATACGGCCCTGCATGAGAAAGCTGAGATGCCTATTGACATTGAAGACATCCCTAGAATGATTTCATGCCAAAATGTAATATTCTTTTACCATCATATTCAGTATATCACAATCATTTTCAATATAAAGGTCAGATATAATCGTGTCAATATATGACAGTACATGGAAACATTAATAAAGAAATTGTTCATTTCCCATTTTTTATGTATTATTCTAGTCTGGTGTGATCCATTTTACTAAATCACTTTAGTGATTGAATTCAAGTAACAGACTTTTTGAAGCATATCTACTTTGTATATGAATAATGTTTTGTCAATAAATTAGCACTCCTTGATGAGACAGTAAGTTATTTTTGTAACACAGGATAAATTTGTACTGAAAAACATTTGCTAAATATTTTGGTGGTTGGTAAGTAGGATTTACTATAAATCTTTATGAATATTTGTTATTTTTTTCTTAACCACACGTTTAATGATTTGGAGCATTGTAGGCATTGCGGAGATAAGGCAGGGTTGCCAACTCTCCAGGAATATCCGGGAGACTCCAGAATTTTGGGCAGATCTTCTGGTATCCTGGTAGAGACAGGAAATCTCCTGCAGAGGGATTGAGGACGTGGTTTTCTAAAAACTATGGCTTCAAGTCCTGCCCCCCCAGCCTGGCAACACTAGGATTGCTAGGGCTAGATTTACTAAGTTGCAGGAAAGGAAAAGTGAATATGTTGCCCATACCAACCAATCAAATTCTAGTTCTCAACTAGAATCTGATTGGTTGCTATGGGCAATATCTCCACTTTTCCATTCCTGCAGCTTAGTAAATCTGGCTCCTAGTGTTACTAAGGGCAGGGTGGAACTTGATTATGCAATTTGCGTAATCAAGCCCTGCCCCCATTGCTAGTAAAACTAAAGAAAAGAGGTATTTGCATAAAATGTGTCATCAAGCCCCGTCCCTTACAGGCATCTACGGAGATCCCGGAGGGACGCTATGAAAAGTCAGAAATCCTGAGATAGGGTAAACTTTTATACTAAATTATCATCATAATTAGTATGATTAGTCCCGAACTGGCTGGGATATTCATTGCTTATGCCTCGATAAGGCATAGCAATCAATCCCCGGAACACCTTAACCCTCCCCTTCCATTACCTTAACCCCCCCCCCTTATCCCTAGCCTGACTAAAATTATATCTATTACCCCAGTCTTTCTATGTGGATGCTAACACATGGCCTTAAGTCACTGCATAATTACATGTTCATGGCAACAAAAAAAGTGTGCAGAATACTTTACATAAATTACAAGATAACACACAAGCCTGAGATTTTAATGAATTGTGTGCTCAGCTTTAGAATGGTACAATACCATTTACCATTTTTTTCAATCAGTTTTCTTTTTTTCTTTTTTTTTTAATTCTCTATGTATTGTAAAATACCTAATTATTTATACATGATTTTGCCAAACGCTGATTCTCTGTCAAAAGGATGATGGTAGATGTGAAAGCATTTACAGTATCTCCAAACAGTTTAGCACACAGTACACAGTGGTGCAATAAGTGTCATTTCATAAACACATCATGAGCACCCTGGGAATGATTGCTTCGTTAATGAATACTTTGTGCCAAGTGAGAGACATATTAACAAATCAGAGAATTTCATTCCCAGGAGAAAAAGTCAAAAGTTGCTGTATTGCTATCCTTATGGTCACTTTTATTTTGTCAAAAGAAGTTTCTGTTAATTCAATGTGACTTCATTTCTCATCAAAGAGCCTTAAACCTCCCTCCGCAATACACTACTTCTCTGCTTTCTACAGCAAAATGTCAATAAGATGCTGTAGGAGATAACAGACTCATTACTTTTTCTTCTCCTCAGTTCTTCTTAGTTGGGTTGTGATAAGACACATTTGATAAAATGCTTTTGCTTTGGGGCTTATTTAATAACATGGTGCAGTGCTCTATAATCCAAAGTAACCAAACTGATTATAGCTGTGATTTTTATTGCAGAGATTAGAAAATTATAACTAACATCAGATTGGTTGCTATGGGATACATTTGTGTATAGTGTGTCAAGCTCAATAACTATACTTTCAAAGACTCCAAATCTAAATTCACTTGTAAAGGGCAGTGTGACATGTTAATCACTCTGCAGACCTTTTCATTGTCTATAAAAGATGGGAGAGGGATAACCAATGAAAAAATGTCTTACATCTCGCATTCTTTACAGTGGGAAAATAAGCCTTTAGAATGTGCTAATTCTTCAAGCTATGATTCCTTTCCTTATACATTAGCTGTGACTAGGTTGGCTCATAAATCATATCTATATCATTGGCATTATACTGTAAGTAATGTATACCTTTAATGTGTTTTCCTGCACTAAAAAGCATATTGCTTTCAGTTATTATTACAACATATAGGAGCTTGCATTAAATATTAGTCTGCTCCTCTCATTGGTTCTCATTGTATGCTACTTAATGCGTGGCCTCAAACAATTAAAAATATTATCGATTGAGTTAAAAATACACTTTTGTAGAGTCACTAAGATCAATATTATCAGCACACAGACAAATTCAGTGTTTACTTGCTTTAATGCTCCCAACAAGAAAAATGTTAGGATGCTTCCCAATCTAACGCGCAAACGAAGAAAGCAGATCATTTGGTAAATAAGATGAAATAATATTATAAATGTGGTAGAACAAGGGCACATGACCTGCTGTTGCTGAATGACTTCACATTCTTTGTCTGCCCTTTTTCTCCCTGATATGTTATTATGATTTGCACATCAGTACCATGACCATACTACAGACATGAAAATACAGAAATAAAAAATGAAACATGTTCTAGTTTACAGATACTGGACCGGATCCACAGATCATAACGATAGCCCACTTACGCATGCAGAGTGCGTAAGTGGGCTGTATGGATCGGGTGCCGCATGCGCCCTCCAGATATTATGTTAGTTTTATTAACGTAACTACCATTTTATGGAACTTAGTTCATACAATGGAATTTAAGTACAAATGGACTATGCTTTCCCTTCACACACCAAGGTGGGTGGGGAACATTTCAATTTTACAGTGTGGGAGGGATATACAACTTACGAGCGGATCAACAGTTTGACGAACTGCTGAACTGTGTGTTTAATTTAAGGCTGCGTAAGTCACACATTTTACACACGAGAGAGGGGAGTGACAGAGGCAGTTCACTCACCTTTCTCATGTTAAATTACACATCTCCACAAGTACGGAAAACGTGCGGGGGGGGGGGGTGGCG
>WWET01000130.1:161469-197862 GCA_011038615.1 Limnodynastes dumerilii | reverse complement strand
GTGGATCCGGTCCACTATTTGTACATTCATTAGTAACTTAACTTGATTAAAAATCAAAAGTAATTTACTGTACATTTTTTCACAAATAATCTCTGAGAGAGTTTGATTCTGATTAATAAAATATATAGATCAACACCTCAGGGAAAAGGAAAAGATTAACTTATAGAAATCAGTCACAAATAAAAAAAAACACCTTGAAATTCTTGCTGATATTGGAGCTGCGAAGTATGTACTTGATAGTTTACTCATCAACTTCCAAGCGTCTCAAATGACTTAACCAAAGAAAGGCCTTGAAGGTTTTTAAGACGACACATGGCTTGCTATTGTCCTTACTCAAACAGAAAATAAATATTTAAGAACCTTTCTTTCTTCCAGACAGGAATAGCTGTTTCAAGGAAATTTTCCACAACTTCTCAATAAGAACACAGTTGAAAAGAATCATACTGAAAAGGATGAAAATACTTCCCCAAATGGCTTTATTTATTCCAGGTTTTCACAGTACCAGCTGCCCTCTTTTTTTCCTCATATTTTCTCTCTAAGATAACCTCTAAAATAAAGTAGAGGTAGGTACGATGAAAATGGAAGGTGGATATGACTACATCCAGAGACCATAACAGCTGTGAGAAAAACAATGGCTTACAATGACTATAGTACTGTAGGTATAGTGGTCTTTAAGCCTGTACTAAAAGATTAAGCACTCATTTTAACACCATCTCATACAGCAGCAATGACCAACATAGGGTTGGATGTTTCTTAGCTCCTTTCAAGGTTGTTTAGTGTGTCTGCTGCTATTATATTAAGTATAGTCTACTCTTGCTTTTACTAAATATATTGCTTCAGTTTATTACAAGGTTAAATATAATAAGAAAGTCTTTGAATAGTTAGGGACATCATGCAGCCCATACTGTCATAGAGCTTTTAGACTTGCTTTGTTTTGACCTTAAAAAGGAGTGTCCTTGAAAATGTAACATCATCCTGAGTATTGCCAGTGTATCAAGTAGATCTAACACAAAAAATCCCAGAAACTGCTGACGATGTTATTGTTCCTTCTATCAGAGATGCTGGGGTTGATCCAGAGCTGCACTTACACCTTTTTTAAGTGGAAATGTAGACCTAAGCAATACCATGCTAACTGCAAGGGGAGGACATTTTAGATTGTGAGAGCAGAATTAGAATTGAGAGGTGAAGTTTCTTAGCTCATCTCTGTTAATGTTCGCATTAACGTCCCTGATATCACATATTACAGTTATGCAGCACACTTTAGATATATAAAGGACTGGCTCCGGGAGGAGGAAAACTTCAAAATTTCTACCTGACTACTCAATTGCAGATTTTCTCCATCGAGATGACCAGGACATCACCTTGAACATAAAGGACAATGGACCAGATTCACAACCCCGTAATTTTTCACATACGATTCTAGCTAATTTCCGATTCTAGCTACTATGCATGCGTAGTAACTATTTTACGCAATCTACATAGCATTTTGTTAAGTAGATTGCATACATGCGGTCTTTAAAGACCGCATGTATGCAATCTATGTAACGAAACAGTATGTAGATTGCATAAAATAGTTACTACGCATATGTGAAAAATTACGGTATTGTGAACCCAGCCCAATCTTCTCTTGTGGTCATCAAGGAAGGTTTGGCCCACAGTGAGACATAAACACTGCCTACATGCACACAAAACATTGCATCTCCCACTCCTACATTATCCTGTGTTTCAGGAAGGCATCCTACCAATTCAATATTTGGAAAGTTGGGGGGTACATACAATTCAACAACTACTACAAATCAGGCAGGAAACAGCTAGCAGATACATATGCAGTAACCAAATTTGAGATAATCCGAGTGTTTCCTGTGGCGTTTCTGCAGGCAAGACACTATATATGTGAAGACATTAAATACTTTAAGAAAGATTTGGCAGGACTGAATAGATACGGTTTTATCTCTTCCAACTCCAAAGCATAGAGCCTTGTCCATTCACTATACTCTGTTAAAAGATATAATAGACTATTAGTCCACACGGTCAGGAATTATGAAGTGGAAAGATAATTTTCCATCCTAGTATGTTATTTCCGGCCAGTACTTAAGGAACTCTTTGTAAACCTTTACCATTACTCTTATTTAGCCCCATTTGATAACACTAAAATGGCAATATCACCCCCTCATCTATATATAAGATGCCAAAAGGCTGAGGTAGATCTGTATCATTGCCTGTGGGAGTGCCCAATTATCAAGAGATTTTGGCTTGTCGTGCATTACTGTGCCACAAACAACCTAGTAAATTATATCCCACTAGATCCTCAATGGACAATATAATGAATTATACCAGATAGACAGCAAGCAGCTAGAGGTGGGCAAAAGCTGTTGCTAGCTCTATGCATGGTGGCACAGAATGCGATACTGCAGGTTTTGCTAAGCCCAGATTCCCCTCCTCTATCTTTATTTAAAGACAAATTATATTATATCTTTAAAATTGTTTATTTTCCTGGGAAAGCTATATTGACTCTTTAGAAGTATCTATTAAATGACAACTATTCAATATTTCAATTCACTACATGGTATTTACTCCATCAGGTAGCCCAAGACCCTCCAATATGCTATTAGACCACAGATGAACTGGTTATGGCAAAGGCATAACAATTTTATTGATTTAAAAAGAATTTATCAGACATATTGTTTCATCTGTTATACTTAAAATATGTAAAGACCAGGGACCGGATTCACAACAACGCATACTTATGTGCCTAGATATCCGTGCCGAGATACTGGGGCATGCGTAGTAACTTTTTTACGCTATCTTCATAGCTTTCGTTACGTAGATTGTGTACATGCGGTCTTTAAAGATTACAAGTATATTTTGCACCCACATACACTACTAAAGTTATGCTTCAATATGACAATAGATGGTAGATCATGTTATTTATTAGAGAAGGCTTAAGGGCTGATTCAGAGTTGCACTTCCACCTTTTTTAGGTGCAAGTGTAGACCTGAGCAATACCATGAAAAACAGCAAGGGGAGACAAATTTACATTGTAAAAGTAGAATTAGAATTAAGAGGTGAAGTTTCTTAGCTCAACCCTGTTTTATAGAATAAACATAAAGCTATGCAGTATTTGAACTCTATGTGCAAAAGTAAAGTATTTTCCCTGCATGTAAAGGATTTTTATCGACGAACGTACCACTGATGCACGGCAATAGGCACTCCCCTTGCTCGTAGTTTAGCTTCCATTCGCTCGGCAAACCCTACCCTAACTTTTGTGTTCGTACCCGCGGCTGTCCGTACGTTCATTGCATATTAACGGCGCTAAGCACGCCCATACTGTACAATTTAAATGCCTCACCCCGCCCTCTGTGCGTGGTTACGGCTCTCGTATGGCAGGCACGCCCCCATGATCAGTAATATGATGCGGTTACGATTAAGGCCCATATGCAAAGATTTTCAGAACGTAACATGAGCGTATTATCTGCCCCACACATGCGCAGTAAGTACAAATGGCAGTTTTTACGCTTACGATCAGCATAAAACCGCATCCGAGCGTAGATCTGGATCAGGCCCTTTGAGTCAGGATCAGCCACTAAATACATGCCTATATATCTATATAAACTCAGTATCAAACACAGGTAAAAAAGTGCAACCTAAATATACTAGATTAGATAGGAATTAAGTTAGACCAATTATTTTCGGATTTTCATGTAGTGTGTAATGTGATTGGCTACCCTACTATTTTAAAAAAACGTACTAAACAAAAAAACCTGATAACTGTAAACTCCCCTTCAATTACACACAGCTGCTACCTACTGCTCTGCCTATTTGAATTCATATAATTAAAGGTGGAAACAGCTGTATGCCGTGTTGGACAGCTCTGCCAGTAAAGTGTGAATTACTTCTACACTATGTGTAATTACCATATGAGCAGCAATCATTATATTACTTCTGTGAAACACCCCACTTGGTTACCTAGTCAATTACATTTAACTAAATAATCAAGTCACAATTGATTACCAATAGAGAGATGCTTCTGTATCAACTGTTCAAACAGTATTTATTGGTAAATGTAAATGTAGTCATTAAACCAACCTAACCATAACAAATCATTTTGCAATTTAGATATATAGAAGATGACAATGTTTGCGGACTTCAAATCTGCAATTTTCGCTTGTGTTTATACTCTCGGTATGAAACAAACAACTTATTGTTGAAATCAACATCTATAGTCAATCTGAATATTAAGTAGGGTTTATTGACAGAATGTAGAATTGAAATAAGGATCAATTCTGTGACAAATAAAGCAGGAGCAGTTTGTGTAAGATATGGGACGTGAAGCTCCTCAGTAAATCTAATGTTAAATTTTCATATTTTGTCTTAATAAAGTATTTCAAATGTTCTAACATATTAAATAGTTTAATTTCATCATACTAATAACAATTTATCATGCATATTTCTGAACCTAATTTATCACAGTGTCATACCCTCCAACTGTATCTATTTAGCAGGTACAGTACCGGTTTTTAATGGTCTGTACCGGCTAAAAGGGCTCCTGTACCGGATTGTGGCCCAGCTGCTCCCTCCCCCCTATACTCCTTTTCCAGCCCTGCAGTATCTGATCACTATAGCAGAGCTGCGGGCACAGATTCCTACCCTCTCCTGTGAGTGTTTAGCTCATATGATAAGGTGTAAATGAGATTTTACACCTTATCATACATGCAAATGAAAGGAGATTAAAGCCCCGCCCCTTAACGGGACAAACCATGCCCCCAGGTGTACCGATTTTCTATTATAAAATGTTGGAGGGTATGCAGTGTACCTGTCTCTTGGTTCCTATATACTTTTCCTATGGTAAAATGCTTCAGTATTGCAGCTGTCAGAATCACTTATACTGTGATAAAACAATTATGTATTGTGCCTGCAGAGGGTAAAATGGCTCCATTTATTAAACAGAGATACAAATTAAAATACAAACTTTTCTCTCCTTTTTACCATTAGGAGTCATGCACAAATAGCAAGCAGAGAGTTGTGTTTGAAGAGCTAGAACTTTGTTGCACATGGCAGAGCAGAAAAGAAAGAACAGAGTCTAATCCAGACTCAAATGTAATTGTAAATGCAGCACACATATTTACAAACTTCATTTTCATGTGATAGTGCCAGTTTTGAAGTGAAAGTAGAAGATATTTACAAGCTATGTATCGCCATGGAAAACTGCAGTTTCCATAGCGATCCAATAAACTATTGGCTGTCTCCACTGGCCCATTCTTTTCAGAAGTGGGCCAGCGATTTGTAACTTTTACTAAACGCCGGAGCGGATTTTACACTTCACTCCTGGTGTAAAAATAATGCCAGCTCTGGCGTTATGGGTAAGTATTCCAGCGATGTCCCCATATACCCCTCTTTTCCTCCCTCTAATAGCTGTTATGTATGGGGACACCGCTGGAATACATATAAATGTATGTAAAGTAAAAAAAAATAATAATAATAAGTTTACTATTTTTTATTTTATTTTTTAATATGTCTATTTTTAAGTAACTAGGCAGATACGCAGATTTGGGTGTAGAGAGGCATTTAAATCAGTGTTCCCCAACCTCAGTCCTCAGGGACCACTAACAGTCCATATTTTCTAGGTTTCCTTAAAGAATCACAAGTGATATAGGGCTCTATTTACTAAGAATGCCTGAACGTAGCTCAAGCAAGTTCGAAATTGGTTTCTCTGAGAACTCCTGAGCTACGTTTAGGCTATTTACTAATACTCACCCTCCGCTGTCTGTCCCGCGATGACATCCGACCTTTCTTCTGTCATCGCGGGCTTTCTTCCTGTGTCTGGAAAGTCTGCAAATGCGCAGTGGCTCTCTGCTGGGACTTTGTAAAAAAATGAAGTCCCAGCATGAGAAGCACTGTGCATGTGCAGGCTCTCCATGTCGGGACCAGCACCTGCGGGCAGACGCGTCTTCGGTCCGGTAAGTATTTAAAGCTATTATATTGTTTTATTTTATTTCTGTTGTTTTTTTAATTGTTTTTTTAATTTTCTAAAAAATAATTTATTTTAATTTTACAATGATGTACACAGCTTAAGTGTGGGCCTTTGTGTATGTTCCAATAACAGCCATGCACAAAGAAGTAATGTTATTCCGGAGTCATCCATACGCAAGTGTATTGTCATGTATAATGAAAAGGGATATGCATCATCCAATCAATCTCTGATAAATGACAATGCAAATGTGAAAAGATACTCATAAATAATATAACTGCTAAATAAAAATGAATCAAATGTAGTTTTTTTCAAGCAACATACATCCCCTGATTTACCTAGGCTGTTAGCTTAAATGAGAAGCAGTATTGCCATACCTTTAGTATAGCAGTAAAGGTAAAATGTTAGCCATACATGCCTGAAAGGCAGCAGAGCTTAATGACGTGATTTATGCAAATGCCCCCTTTTTTAGTATCACTAGGGATGGAGGCGGGGCTTGATGATGCAAATTGCACCATCAAGCCTTGTACTGCCCCTAGTGTTGCTAGGCAAGGGGATGGGACTTGAGGCTTTGGTATGAATGAAACCACAGCCCTTGAGAACTGCACGAATTTTGGGAGTCTCAGAAAACGTCAGCAAGGCTTACAAGAGGATAATTGCTGAATATAGCTGAAAATAACAAAATGCAAACATGGCACCACAATTAGCTGTAGGATTCTTGTTTTATAATATTGGTTTTTTTTATAGACAAAAGTAAATGTCTATTAAAATATGTGTTGTGTGACAGAGAAAAAATATTTTCTCTTTAATTATGTAACACTGTTTGAGAATGCCACATATTTGTGGTTAGAAAAAATTTGGTTTCTAAAAGGATCAGAAAAGAAAGCCCTAAGCTACTCAGTGGACAGGAAATTATTTGAAAATGGTATATTTTTAAGTGATCAAAAAGTTTAACATTAATCAAGATTCAAGAGTCTTGCAGGGCAAATAAAAAGTGTGTGTAGTGTGCTATAAAGACAGTAAATTTATTTGCCATGTGAATCATGCATGTATTATGTAACATAGATGTTATCAGAAAGAAATTCTATGGACTTGCCAATATGGCACCACTCCCTTACTGTTCAACGGTATAAATACTGTGACATAGCACAGCAGAGGATAGGGCCATAAGTTAACAAGCAAACAATGATTCTTGTATGACTAAACAATCCTTCTTCCTGTAACAAGCCACCATTAGCATACTTGATATCTTAGTTTGTGGTTGTGGGTCCCCGCTTTGAACGGCCCTATTTCGATAGGGTCATTCTCTCCCAGCCAGTTCCAAACTGGCTGGGATATCGATTGCTTATGCCTCGATGAGGCATAGTATTCGATCCCCGGAGCACCGAGTATGCCGATCGGCACACTCAGCCATTCATAAGTATGCCGGTCGGTACACTCAGACATTCATAAAAAAAAAAAATAAATAGAAAACAGCTGCCATTCGAAATAGAGACAGCCGAAAAGGAACTTTTGTCTGTCGCTCTTTCTAAAAGCAGTACCAACAGTAGAAATAATTGTATCCCTGTGCAAGACAACTAGTGGCCTCACGACTTCCGTGCTGTATAGCTGTCCCTGCACTCACTAACCATACAAGGTTGGCGGTTCCCCAAGCAGAATTGCAGAAGGCCGATGCTCCCAAATAGCGACACGCTGTTCTCCTGGTCGGCCAGGATATGAGGTTGCTAGTTGTCTTGCACAGGGATACAATTATTTCTACTGTAGATAGCTGGCGGTATCCTTTCATTCAGTTCTTGATGCTCCTTACCTTACTCAGTATGTATTTATACTGTTCATGCCTATATGTTTTTGTCCTATTATCGCCCTTTTGTATTGATTTTTAATGTTTGATTAAAATGGGAAGTTTTAGAGCTAATTTGCCTCCCCTATTTATCAGTGTGTGCACTAGGTTTAGCCCGTTCAGGCTCATTCAGACAGTGTTCCTTTTTTTCCCTTTTGTGTTATACTTTGCTATATATGGTATGCCTTGTCTATCAGCCCCTGCATTGTAAAACTAAATGTAATGTAAAAAGTAGGCAAATGATTAATATGATTGATTACTCTATATATGAAGTTCAGCTGGAGTAAATTAGTTAAGTACTGTAGTGACTGTCCCTCTTATAGAAAAATATCACTGCACTAAACAAATCACAAACTGAAATGAAGTTAATTTTCTGCAGTAACATAAGGGAGTATAGCACTGAGGTTTTTTTTATGTCAAGGAGAAGTAAATTCTATAGATGAGGAACAATCTGTTCTCTCTACTTTGTGCAGTTAAATTAAATTAACATATAATAAATACATACTGCACGTCAATATTAGGAAACTACTCACTAGGGCAGGAGTCTAACCAGTGCCTGGTGTTCACTGGAACCACTGATGGTTGGGACAGGTTTGGCAGCAGATATCTGGCAAGTTGCGGCCCCCGGTGGCAGTTCCTATGCGTACAAGTAAGAGGGACGGACAAGACAGGGAACCCAGTGGAAAAAAAAGACAAACACAGCTACAGACAGTGGAACAACAAGGCCACACACTGACAGACACTCACAACACTAACTCACAAGGGGTTAACAAGGAAAGGACACTCAAAAATCAAACTGACTAGCACTGGCAGGGCACTGATCTAATAAAGCAAGACAGGCAGGATAGCTGACGTCACCTAACTGATAGGGCAATCAATGGCCAATAGCCATTTATTACGCCCGGCGTGAGACGCAGAAATGTCCGGGTTGCTCAAACATATATATGTTATATATATTTTGACTTAGGTTGAGTTAAACATACACACTCTACTCGCTAGGGAATGACCATGCCCAAGTACAGGGGCATAAAATGGTAAAACCTATACTGGGCCCCAACATTCTGAGGGGCCTAGCACCAGTCTGCAGTTCTGTTATATAGAGGCTCCTGGCTCTGACCTCTCTCTTGGAACCTCTTTGAAAAGTTTGCCAAGTATGTAGTGTGCTCAATGTCATGCCATTATTGTTATTAGGAGTGGCATGATCCCTACATTTATAAAATATAGGAAGTAGGGTATTTTCTGTTCTTTCTATATAATCCAAATGGGTGTAGGTGCCCGCTGAGTACAACCCTATTCCAAAAGGGCAAGGAAATCGACCTCTGCAGCACTGAACACAGTGCTCCGAATGGTAAGTATGAAAACTAACCCCAACCCTTTCCCTAATTCTTACCCTAACCCACCCTCCCTTCCCTGCAGCCTGACCCCAACCCTCCCTTCCCCATAGCTTTATTCTAATTCTCCCTTCCCAGCCTGACCCTAAGTGTCCCATCCCTCAGCCTAACCCTAAAATTCCCCTCCTCGCAGCCTGTCCCTAAGAACTTTCAACTGTTTTTAAAAGGCATAATTTTTGCCAGGGACTTCCACCGATTCCATACCTGCATATGTAAATAAAGTACTGTTGCCATATATGAATGTAGTCTACACTGCTTTTATACTTACTTGACAACTTTTGAAAATTTAGAACAGAAAAACTCGCTACCTTGCCCTGCTCTCCTAGAGTAGTCACTTCTCTAGTTGTGTAACGGTCATTCACCCACAGACCCCAATAATCTCTGCCCTGCTCAGAGGGCGAGATTGAAACAGTTAAATGAATAAAAAAGAACCGTCTATGGGTGCTATACCCATAAGTGGTATACACAAGAATCTTGCAATGTAGCACACAGATTATTTAGTCATTGCATATTCAAGGATTCAGAAATATCAATCAACATATAGTTCAGCATCTAGTTCAATCATAAAGGTGTGTGTTCAGATTCTCCCCTTTATTCCTCAGTTGTGCTCAAATTATTACCCATAATAGGTGTTAATATCCCCTCATGATAGGGATATACTGTATATAAAGCTCTTTTATGGAGATAATATTCAGCCCTGTTATGAGAATCACTTGAGCACAATTAAACAGAATTTAATAGTTTTATTATGGGAAATATAGACCACATGACCCTAATAAAGCATAATAATTTCTGCTTATTTGTGTTAGAATAATCCCTCATAGTTGGCACTATAATAGACAGAGATTTAATATGGAAGGGTCAAATGCTTATGAAGGGGGAAATTTTGGAAACATTTGTGGAATAATAATAAATAATAAAGCTTTATTATGCGGCATATAAAGCTGCATAACTTGGGACTGTTTAAGAACAATTAATAGCTTTTTTATGATGTACATAGTCTATATGCCCCATAATACAAGGCACCTTAATTGTATACCCTATTATGGGATTTAGTTTTGGAATAATTAAGGCTGAATAAATAGCTCTATACTTCCCATTATAAAGCTCTTTATTCATCCTTGATTGTACTCAAATTAATTCCAATAAAAAAGCTCTTTATGTCCCATAATAATGTCACCCCTCTCTCCCAACATACCTTGTTTCTTTTGTCCTTTCTTTCAATGTTACTATCTGCTTGCACAGTGTGTAAGCTGCTGGGAACAGCTTTTCTACAAATTTTGTCAGCTCATTTCTATTTTTTCTCCACGAAAAACAGTGGCTTTGAAAATGCTGGTATGCTGCCTGCTGTGTCCACTTCTGTGCATGTGTATTAAAGTACATAAGGCAAAGGTGCTTCCCTCAAAGACATCAGGTGCATGTTCCAATCTATTGTACAGAATTTCATTGTGGTAAGCATCAAAGACAGGGGCAGTTACACTACTATTAAACAATATAACAGCCATTTAAACAATACACCTGCCTTTGTGCACAAGCACATATTTTTCAACTAGCAGACAATGGCTGCGGTGCACTCTATATGGTACACCAACAAGGACAGACACAACACAAGCATACATCTGAAGGGAAATGGTTGGATGCTGTGTTTACACCATAATTATTAGTTTTCTCCCTTCTACTGAAAATGCTTAGCTAGTAAAAATTTTCAACCTGTCAGTGTATAAACAGCTTACACAGATCAATATAGTCACAATCCTCAGCAGTTCTAGCAAGCTCTTTTAAACATTTAATTTAGCTATTACTCATATTCTGATGTGTGTTTTTCTCCATTTTTCATTTCTATTTTCAAGGTTGAAAGAATTGTTTGCACTCTGACAGGACTCGCTGTGACTGGATAACACATAGAGACACTACTTAAAAGACACTCTTGTAATACAGAAGAGATAATAAAGCATTTAAACATTTTCAGTCTGCTTGTTTTCATTTGAACTACAAAAGCATGCCAGATGGCTGAGTAAAAATCCACTAGGGGACGCATCAAGGACTATGGTCAGACAAATGCTCAAATAATTGCGTTTGTGTTATTTTCACATCAAACACCTCTCTGGCTAACTAAAGAGATCAGCAAAAATAATACATAAATGCAAAAAAAAAAAGAGAGTCAAAAGAATACATATGAATGGAATATATATGACTGCCCTACATACCATATGCAAGTTTTATATTGAAAGAAGGTGTTGCATGTATTAACTCATTAAAGATTCATTAAGATATGAAATGTACAGTCATGTCCATGTTAATGTTTCATCCTAAAATGGTTAGTTGGATAATCCAAGTTGCCTTGATGCATGCAAGGTATTGCCAATTGTAACAAAGGTGGCAAAAGGACAAAATACAACTGATCTGTTACCACAATTACAAGCAACTAATTATATTTTTCTAACCCACTTTCACAATCCTATAGGCAGAAATTTTCTACAAAACATCTGCAGACAACAATTTTTGGCACTTTCAAGATCTTTAGGTTTTATGCATCAGTGAGAAGTCCTAAAGATGCAGCCGTAAGGCATATGCAGGTATTGGCCGTGAAATCACTGGGGTCAGGTGAGTCCTAACTTTTACTATAGGATCACCATCCTGAGTTGACAAATCAATTGGAAAAAAAGTGAAGAAGAACAAGTCTGTGTTACATTTACTGAATCTTGTAATCCCTTTGTACCCACTGATAACGATGGGGACAGTGGGGCTAGGTAACGGAATCCAGTGTTGGAAATTTTTTTATTTTTTTGCCCTGAGCTTGAGTTTTACTAAATACTAGGAAGGAGAGACAGATATGAAACAAAACAAGTTTTATTCCAATTTCAGCTCTCTCTCCCTCTATACTTGCAGAATAGGTCCATTACACACTCTATGGGCCTGATCCAGACCTACGTAAGCGTAAGATCGGCTGAAAAGCCGATCTGCGCATGCGCTGGGCAGATGTTGCCCGGCGTTGCTACGGCAACGCCCGATCGTGGATCGGGCGTCTGTAGCAGCGCCGTAGGGATGTTGGAGGGGACGTCCCCCAGCGTCCCTACGTTCAGGTTAGTGTAGGTTGGCGGGGGGAGCTAGTTTAATGAGTGTGAGAGTGCGGGCTAAGCGGCCATTTGCTCCTGTGCGAGTGTAAGGCCCATTCCTTACGCCGGCTGAGGTTAGGGTAGCCTTCAGCCGGCGTAAGGAAGGGGCCATACGCCCGCACAGGGGGAGTGTCGGGGAAAGTGAACGCCGATACACTGTGCTTTAGTAAGCAGAGCGCATCGGCATAGGTCTGGTTCATGCCCTATGTCTCTTTCTACCATAACTTCTTTGACCTACCCTCCTTGTAAACCCGCACACACATGAACTGTTAAGCTTCTAGCACAAGCAGAAATAAACCTCAAATCACTAAAAAATTGTTCCTATAAAAAAATCAATACAAAAAAATCCCTACAATCTATACTATATCTGATGAGTTTAATGACCTACACATGTACATGTATACATACATGTATGCTCCCTGGGGATAAAAAAAATAAATAAATAAATAAACTGATGCCCTAATAAGATTTTTCAATTATTCATCTATCACCGGCATCAATATCCCTGCAGCAATGATATATCTGAGGAATGGCTGATCATCCAATAAATACTTTACCTGCATATACTTGCATTCAACGTGTACAAGATATTTGGACTGAAACCAGACTTCCCACAAAGGAGTGTTTCCTAGTACAAGGATTGGAAAATGCCTCCCCTCGGAAAGGGGCGCATGCATGGGTGCTGCTTTTCCATGATAGATCCGGATACTCTGGATCCGGAATTCTTGCTGGTTAATATTTCAGTGGCAGGGTGGGATGTGTTACAGCGCAGAAGTATTTCCGCACTGTGGGCTGGATCAAGACTTAAGAAGAAGCTTGAAATTAGGAGAGTAAAGTTACTCCTGGGCTAAACCATGCTGATTGCAGGGGAGTCATATTTCATCTGTTGCAAACAGTATTAGAGTTGAGAGGTGATGTTTCCTTGCCAAGTGTAAATAACATTGTGATAGTAAAGCTGGTCAGTATCTGTGTGCAGTAAGCAATACAAAGATATATAACTGCATGCAAAAAATACAATAAACTTGACTCCTCCTGAAATCAACATGGATTAGCCCAGGAGTAACCTTCCTCTCTTAATTACAAGCTCCTTCTTAAGTCTGGATCCAGCCCTGTGGGAGGATGAAAGCATGCAAATAGTACAGTAAGGGTTGACTCCAGCATTTTAATACTATCCAGCCTTCCGTACTGTGCAGAAACATTAATGTAGGGGTTACCTGGTGGAAATCCTTACTCATGAGGGGAGTGGCTCCTAACGCAGCAGCAACAGAGGACTGGATCTGGTCCTTTATGTTTAATGTTTTATGCTTTTGACTACAGCATGTGTTCTTATCCATGGTACAGCTGAAACATTGTTATACCATTTACTAAATGTCTCTTCCTAGCCAGTTTTTATTTTATTACTGGGTACAAAGGTGAAGCCTGCATCATAAGTAATAGAGTGCGGATTATGTAAAGAACCAAGGGTAGAACGGCTATGTGACAGTTGAACCACGTACTCCATGTTTAGTGCAATCATAAAGTGGCGAGATGTTAAGTTTGATTTATTAAGTGGTGATTTATTAAGTTTATTAATAAAACTTGGGAAAGTCAGATTAAAGAGGTAGCAGCTACTGTACGAGGATGACAATATCACTAAAAGGCCCCAATTCTATTCCCTGCGATGTGTGGGACCTATGAGGCATAATGGTAACATTGCAGCCATCATGCCTCAGGTCCCATTAAATAAAAATGTTTGTATCACCCACATTGCAAATAGTGACCACAGCACACCCAGGCTGCCACGCTTGGGTATGCTAGTGGTTGTAGTACTCTAAATGCCAGCATGCCCTGACGCCCAGGGCTCGCTGCGGCCTTTACTGCCAGCACAAGATTTAGCTGTCTGCCTCATACAATAATTAAAACCTGGATTGGATTAAAAGCTTACAAGACTGGACCTACAGAAAAATACAAGCATAACCAGGCAGATAAAGGAAGTCCGGAGTGAAAGAAAACGTGTCTTTCACGAAAAGAGTGTCGGTGGTAAGGGGGTACCTCAGCAACCCCATATTTTTATACTTTTACTGCTGACTTCCGTGATCTACCTGGTTATGCTTGTATTTGTCTGCTCCAAAAACCTATTGCAGTTATACTGGTTTTAATATATTCAGGTTATATTGAAGCACTTTAGATGATTGGGACACCTTAGACCAGTATAGGGTCAGATATACCCCTTAATAGGGGTGAAGGCGTGAGACGGCCGGCACCCAGTTGAGGTTCAGCATTCATATCTGATTATATTAGGGAGGTATAACGGTGCTGATTATTAACAGATACCTATGTGAACCATACTTTTACATTTGAATTATAGGAAGCAGCATTATATTAACAATAAATGTTTAATAATTCGCCTTTTTCTTATTTTTAATTGATGAATTAGTTTTTGGTAAATCTAGTTTGTGGTAAATTGTTATGGTGTGCACTTAACAGTAGGCTAAGTTTTCTTCTCCTTCCTTGAAGAGATTTTCTTTGTTTCTGCAATTACTTCAGATCACCATTAGTAGCAGCCACCCGTTATACAAGGGCTGATTTCCTTATACACTGTCTGTGCAGTTGTCCCTCCCCCTTATTTACTTGTATTGATAAGCTCCCCCATATATAGATATATGTAAGCAGGAACCTGCTTTCTGACAACCTTTACAGCAAAAAGGGGATTAACTGGAGCAGTTCTTATGGACTCTGGATGTACCCTTGTTAAAGCAATTTATAGGCATGTTCTTTAATATTAATAGAGGATTTGGTTAGAATTCCAGCCTCAGGATATCTGTTATGGATTAAGCATGGACATTTTGCTTACATCTGTTTTCCTAAGTTTTAGAAGAATGGATTAGTTAAGTATGTACCAATTAAAACATGATCATCAGTAAAGCATAGCATTGAATGGTCAGCCGCAGGCTTCTGATTGACTGTCTGCTAATTAATTCCTTAACTGATACGTCAGCTTCAGACAGTTTAACCTTTTGGGTGCCTTTGGGGCCTGAAACAATCAGTAAAACAACATATATCTGACCTTTCAAGTACCAAGTTAGAAAAAGTGCTATTTAAAATTGACATTTAAGGCATAAAATCACCGAAACATCTTGCCCATTACATGGTTTAGAGAGTGTTTATTTATAAAACCTGTTATTCTGTGATTTTCAAATATGGTGTTTTACTTGGCAGGGAAAAAGACTCCCCACTCTGTACCACAATGTAAATCCATTGTGTAAAAAGTTCAGTAACTCATTACACTTTTCTGACCAGCGTAAATCCAAGCAGAGGACATCATTAGGAAGTCCTAGTCTCTTTAGTGCAGCAGTGACAGATAAATGTATAAATGTGAGATGCTGCTACACAGTGTCAAGGACAAGGGTTGCCAAGTCAATCACCAATCGTCTCTTCACAATCACCTAATGTTCTATATTACGTCTTTACTTGTTGGAAACTTAAAAATCCTAAGTATATACTCCATACTTTGACCACTAGCAAATTATATAATGACAATAGCACACCTCTCAAGTGTCCCGATTTGAGCGGGACAGACCTGCTTTCGGAGGACAAAGTTGCTTTTTTGGGCTTTTTAGAGCACTCAATGGATAATACAGGTGTAGGACCAAATCTGTTACTGAATGTCAGTGACCCTAACCTATACGGTCACTGCCATTCAAATAAGGGTTTTGGTCCTACATGGCTCCTAAGTGCCCTGTATTACCAGCGGTCACTTGAACGCAGAATAGATGCCGCGAGGAGAGAGGGAGAGCCAGACAGTGTGAGCAACGCGGAGGCAGTCAGAAGACAGCAAAGGTAAGTAAAAAATAAAAAAAAAGTCTAACATGAAGCTGGCACTGTTATTAAGGGTGAAGATGGAGGCTGGCATAAAAGGGGAAGATGGAGGCTAGCATAAAAGGGGAAGATGGAGGCTGGCAATAAAGGGGCAAATGGAGGTTGGCATTAAGGGGGCAGATGGAGGCTGGCAAAAAAGGGGCAAACGGAGGTTGGCATTAAGAGGGCAGATTGAGACTGGCAATAAGGAGTAGATGGAGGCTGGTATTAAGGGGGCAGATGGAGGCTGGCATTAAGGGGGGCAGATGGAGGCTGGCATTAATGGGTAGATGGATTCTGGACATAATAAGGGGCAGACATGGAGGCTGGCCATAGTATGGGCCAGACATGGATTCTGGACATAATAAGGGGCAGACATGGAGGCTGGCCATAGTATGGGCACATGGAGGCTGGCCATAATAATAAGGGGCAGACATGGAGGCTGGCCATAATAATAAGGGGCAGACATGGAGGCTGGCCATAATAATAAGGGGCAGACATGGAGGCTGGCCATAATAATAAGGGGCAGACATGGAGGCTGGCCATAATAATAAGGGGCAGACATGGAGGCTGGCCATAATAATAAGGGGCAGACATGGAGGCTGGCCATAATAATAAGGGGCAGACATGGAGGCTGGCCATAATAATAAGGGGCAGACATGGAGGCTGGCCATAATAATAAGGGGCAGACATGGAGGCTGGCCATAATAATAAGGGGCAGACATGGAGGCTGGCCATAATAATAAGGGGCAGACATGGAGGCTGGCCATAATAATAAGGGGCAGACATGGAGGCTGGCCATAATAATAAGGGGCAGACATGGAGGCTGGCCATAATAATAAGGGGCAGACATGGAGGCTGGCCATAATAATAAGGGGCAGACATGGAGGCTGGCCATAATAATAAGGGGCAGACATGGAGGCTGGCCATAATAATAAGGGGCATACATGGAGGCTGGCCATAATAATAAGGGGCAGACATGGATGCTGGACATAATAAGGGGCAGACATGGAGGCTGGCCATAGTACGGGGCAGGCATGGAGGCTGGCTGAATGGCATACTCACCCATTTATGAAAAAAAAGTGTAAATTGGAAACTATTCGAAAAAGGGACATCCGAAAAGGAACTTTCAGATGTCCCTTTTTCAGAAATGAGAGTTTCGTACCGGAGATTGTAAATGGTCTGGGTAAGTGGGTGTGTCTTGCACCACCCAAAGGGCAGGTCTAGTGCTTTATTTAGCATGTTGTTAAAAATAAGTGTTTTGACCTAGGTGTTTATCCCATTACCTGTATGCAGATAAAATGTGCTTCAGAAATTAAAGTTTTCAAACATTATTGCAGCAGCCAACGTCAACTTATTGCACACTGTGTCCTCCATGTATGTACCCAGTCATCCATATGTTTGCCCCTTTTTATTTGTCTAGCCTCCATATGTCTGTCCTTTATTATTTATTGTATTACCTGTACTGCTGTGTAAAAAGCCCTGGCACATATACAGCAGCACGAGCTACAAAAGAAAAAAAAAAAAAGAAAAAACTTTGTCCCAAGAGTCTGATATCTCGGGACACGTTGCAAAGCGGGCGGGACAGCGGGACAGTCTTACATAAGCGGGACTGTCCTGGTGGTATTGGGACTGTTGGGAGGTATAGTTTAGCTGCTGCTTTGTTGCATATTTCATGGAAATGGAGAGGATATTACATTCTTTTATTTTTGTTTCATTCCCTTTATCTTGCAAAATAGGTAATTAAGTTAGAGATGAGCAGTTCAGATTGCTTTTAATCCAACAGATCTGAATTTTGGGGTACCGAGTCGTACTGAACCATGTTTCAGTTGCTACCAACAAATTTGGATCTGTAATTGAGGCAAAACACCATTCTTATCCTTATACTTTCTGCTTTCTGTCTCTGACAGGAAGTATCACATGACTGTGATGAGCCATACAGAATGCCAGGGATGGGTAATATGAGGGGTGCAACTATAGTGGGTGCTAACAGTTGCTATGGAGCAACCATCTCCTTGCACTCACCTTTAATCCAATACACCCTATTAGAAGCTTCCCTGCAGCCCCACTGAAGAAAGTCCTTACATGCCATTGCTGGAGCTACACACAAGGTAAGAAAGATCACAGTTAGACTGACACGGACCCAGGGACCCACCCATTGGGGGTTTCTGGTATCCCAGAAACACCCGCAACATGATTCTTTAGAAAATGAGAAAGAAAAAAAGCATTAACTTGAAAAGGGGACTCCAGGGGGGCGAGAGAGAGAGAGTTATGTGTATACGTATGTGATAGCAGTTGTGTGTGTCAGCATTAGTCTTGGTCTGTGCTTCTCTTCTGTACTGTATACTGCGGGGGAAAAGTGCTGTCCCGGTATTCAAGTCCCAATGTGACTGCTACACAGGAAAAGAGAACGAGCATAAAGTAGGTTTATATTTCATTGGGTGCAATTTAAAACTGTATTTCTGAGGGAAACAATCTATTTCTAATTTATTATATTATGTTCATTTATTTTTTTTGTGTATTTGTATGTGATAGCAGTTATGGAGGGGGGATGGGTGCACTATAAATACTTTAGCCTAGGACCACTGAGACATTAATAGGTACAAATATGTTTTGTCTCCACTTTCTTGTGTTGCGCTTGTATAAATGGCAGGTGGTACAGTGTGCGGAGATAATATGGGAGCTAACTATAGTGCCTCTGCACACTGTACCACCAATGGTAATGAATTTATACTGAAAATGTATCAAAGCAGACACTATTCTGCCACTCATACAAGTGCTATGAGCCATTAACCCTTAGTCTGCAAAAGAGTGCTAGGAATATACTGGTTAACAGCAGTTTATATTCCTCCCCCGGCAGCAAGTCCTGTTCACACTTTTTTCCTCTTTATCTCTACAATATTGTTTAAAACATTTTACAAACTATAGAATTATAGCAGCAAGATTTTACTTGCAAAACACTCAACTAGAGCTAGTCCACTCTGTCAGTCTCTACATTGGCTGCCTGTAAACTACAGAATCAAATACAAAATCCTCTTGCCAACCTATAAAGCCATAAACAATACTGCACCTGCATACATATCCTCACTTGTCTCGAGATATATCTCAGCATGTTCTCTCAGATCATCACAAGATTTACAACACTCTTCTGCACTTCATAAATGCTCTGATTCCCGGTTACATGACTTCTCCCGGGCTGCTCCCACTCTCTGGAATAACCTTCCTCGCCCATTAAGACTATCCACTACTCTACAAACTTTCAAGCGCTCTCTTAAAACTCATCTCTTCAGACAAGCTTATCAGATTCCTCAACTTTCCTAAGCTTTATCTAACATATTAACAAACACTTTTCTTTTACATATTATTAACACAAACACGCTCGCTCTCTCTTTATTCCAAAATTCCCTCATCTCTGTTACTAACACTGCTGTGTGGCTGGATAATACAGAACACTGAGCACTTTTGCCATACACCCTGGTTCCATTGTGTGATATAAAGCACTTGCCCTTGTGTATCAAATCCACTGTCCTATAGAGTGTAAGCTCGTGAGCAGGGCCCTCTTACCCACCAAGTCTGTTTGTTATTACCCAGTGTTGTTTATACTGATTGTTAAATTGTAAAGCACTGCGTAATCTGTGGGCACTATATAAAAACCTGTTAATAAATAATAAATAAATAGACAATATATGGTAGCATGTACCAATCAACCTCAATCTTGTAAGCTGTGAGGTGGAACAATTTGACTAGGAATGACTGGAAATACATTTTATTTATATTAATAATGCTTTAGGAGCAAACATACATTTAAAAAAATGACATGATTTTAGCATTTTATTTTTAGCAACTTAAAAAAAAAATGCAGATCCAAAACATTAAAAAAAATTTATTTTTGAAAAAACAAAAACACAAGAGTGAAAACAGACCCAAAATTAAAACACGGGGTCGACGCTTATCTCTAAATCAAGTATATCATATATCTGCATTAGAAGTTATTTCATGTGTGTGGCATGTCCAAAATTAATGTTTGGTGCTGTCCTATGCTTGGTGTTTCTGTCTCCACTAATACAGCTTTAGCGATACACAATGCACATTCTTAGCAGAACTCAATCAATCAATACACAGATCCATTCCTAATTGTAGCCTCTTGCCTATTACATTTCCTCTTATTTGGCATTACACATAACATCTCTCTTGTATTATCCCTAAGCTCTATTCTGCAAAATCATTTTTCTCAATGTGCTGCTGTCACTTCTCGCACAGTTCACCCACAACATATTTCAGATGTGAAATAGCTCAGCCAGTCATCCCCTTTACACTGTTATACAAAAGCTAATCCTTACAAACCACTAGGAACTGTTCAAGATACACAAAGAACAAACTTGCAACGACTAACAATGAATTTTACTCACAGCAACGTACTCCTTGAGGATTTATGTGCGTCTATTTAGCTGTAGCCTTCAGTATTACTTTAGCTTTAATTTTACACACATTATGGTCCTCATTCACAGAGGACCGGAAGGAAATAAGTACACATGGATTTGCAAAAATACACATCTAATGGTAAGGCAACTCCCATGACACTCCCCTCATTTATACAGATCTTTACTGACCTCCACGTCCATAGGGCTACCTTAGCTCTCTGTTGTGTTATTTTGTGTGGATTTTGCTAAAGTACGTGCAGATTTTGGAAACCCAGCCCATACTGCTCTTTAAATGCCCCCCCTCTCACACACACTTTTCATAACTTCCTACTTAGTGGCACAGATCTCTGATAGATCTCATTAGGCACGGAGTTAATGGCGCATGCGCAATTCACAAAAAAACACCAAGATACACACACAGCCTGCGTATATTTAGGTACATTATTAAGTGTGAATCAGGTCCTCTATCAGAACTTAAACATGCAAACTGACCTTTTGGATTAATACTGTACAAGTCCTACAATAAATTATTGCTTTACAAGATCTTTCTATTAAGTGAAACTATCTCCGTATATTGAACAAGTTGTGATAACACAATTGTTACTGCTGTAAAGCAATTTCCAGAATAGTGCAATTTCTTGAAAACTTTTATAAACCGTGTAAAGGAAATACATATGGACTGGATCCAGACTCCCAGTCTGTCCATCTGAAGGAGAGAGGGGAGTGAACTTCCCTTGGAACAAGTGTCACTTACGCTGCCATAAGGTAGCCTTGAGTCCGTCCGACCGCTTATCCACACATAAGTGGGGGAAACCTCCCCCACTGTACAATTTACGTGCTTCCCCCAACCCATCTTGGCGGGTGGGCGGGAGCACAACTCCTTCCCGCGTAAATGCCATCATAGGGAACTTAATTCCGTACAATGATAGTAACATTGGGTGTTACGTTTGTAACACTAACGTAACATCTGAAGGGCGTATGCACCCTCTAGTCCATTTAGCCCACTTATGTACCTTGCGTGCGTAAGTGCGCTATCTTTATTAAATCTGGATCAGACCCTATATTTTCATCTTATTTTGTCTTTTGAGCAAGTAATAAAATGTTATTTTTGAACACATCTTAGATCCTAAACATTGATTGATGACTGAACTTATTGAGGGCTTAGCATTCAATTAATATTGCTAGTCATTTTACTTTAAATGTTGATATAGGCTGTAGGCAACCTGATTTTTTTGACCTCTAAGACTGAAGCAGTTATAATGTAGGAGGCAAATCCTCTGAGACTACTGACAAAGAATGGGATTGAATTCAGTGTGCACGGCAATAAAAATGCTCATTGTGCCAGAGGCAGAAGGCATCAGGGTGACGAATCAGTTATAAGGTTTTCATCAGACATAAATCAAAAACTGCTCAAGAAACAAGCAACTGAAGGGGCTAGAAAGGGTAGGGGTCTAGAAGTGCTAACATCATCACAGAGAAATGCTGGCAGAAGGTACAAACCTATGTGATAAAAACATAGCAGAAGGACAAATAAAGTGACAAAGTGTCTTTTACATTCCAGCACGTCAATAACTTACCCCGTACAGCACAAATATACTAAGTGAAGACAGAAACTGCTGCAAAGACAAGCACACTGTGAGTCATACAGGCTGCACAGAGAATATGCTGGGCAATTAATATAACATGACTGATGTTTTATAATCACTGTTACAACACTGGGAATTGCAAATAATTTATAACAGAACTATTGAAAGTAATAATAATAATAACAAATTATAAATAAATCTCAGATTATTATAAAATGATATTAATCTAACATTAAGGCATCCCTATATATGGTATAGTGGGTAGAGCAGTCATTTTGTTGGCTTAATAAATAACCATAATAATGTACCTAATGAAGTAACTTGGAACTAGAAAAATAGCATCCAAATACATCCAAGTATGTAGAAGTCAAATACATCAATAGTCATGTAAAACACTGTTACATAATAACCACCCAGTTCTCCCAAAGTCCCACTGTTCTGCAATCCTTATAGGTAACATATAACAAATTATTTATTTCAGAAACATAATAAAAATTTTGCGATGTCTGAGAACATGTCAGTCAGAATAAATTCAGAGTATATAGACTCTTAATAAAACCTATTTACTGCTCCTCTCCACCCAAGATTTTTTCTGCTTCTGGTCCCCATCCCTTAGGCATCACAGCACCAAAAACAAACTAAAAAGACAATAGAGAGGTTTTCATGATGCCTTGCGTACTGAACCATCAGCCATCTATGCTTTCTGCATTGTTCCAATAATTCTGAATGAAAATACCAACATGTTGAATATAATAATTGATGACCTTTTATGAATAAACCTATTTAAAAAAATAAAATAAAGCAGAATCTTTGGCTGTTTGGACTGGAGCATTCAGTTTGTGTTCACACAGTGGTAAGAAGAACAGACATTTAGAATATAAGGATCTTAGAGAAGCAATTTTTTTGTGTATATAAGAAATATCATATGCATAGCTTCATATTGTTACACCGCAGTGTAACGGCTGCTGCAGCTTCCTCCCTCCACGGCCCCAGCCATCTATGCTTTCTGCATTGTTCCAATAATTCTGAATGAAAATACCAACATGTTGAATATAATAATTGATGAATTTTTATGAATAAACCCATTTAAAAAAAATGAAATAAAGCAGAATCTTTGGCTGTTTGGACTGGATCATTCAGTTTGTGTTCACACAGTGGTAAAAAGAACAGACATTTAGAATATAAGGATCTTAGAGAAGCAATTTTTTTGTGTATACAAGAAATATCATATGCATAGCTTCATATTGGGTATGGGTCCCCGCAAAGAACGGCCCTATTTGGATAGTTTGAAACTGGTTGGGATATGAATTGCTTATGCCTCGAAGAGGCATAGCAATCGATCCCCGAAGCACCGAACACGGTGCTCCGAAAGGTGAGTGGCTAAACTAACCCCAACCCTTCCCCTAATTCTAACCCTAACCCTCCCTTCCCCGCAGCCGGACCCTAACCCCCCCTTCCCCGCAGCCGGACCCTAATCCTCCCTTCTCCCCAGCCTGACCCTAATACTCGGGTCATGGGTCAGCGAAAATGAATGGGCGAGTATGCCGATCGACACACTCACCCATTCATTTTTATAAAATGGCCACCTATTCGAAATAGAGACAGCTTAAAAGTAACTTTTGGCTGTCTCTATTTCGCAAAGTGGGCCATCGGACTAGAGACTGCAATATTATTGGCCATTCAACAAGCTCCCAAAAAGGACAACGGAATAGTTGAAGAGGAGAAGTTTTTGGATTCAACATGTTAAAGTTCAAACCCCAACCACAATGTTTTAAAATTAAACAGAAAGGTGAGTTATTAGGTACAAAGGAAGTGAAACTGTATGAAAGTTACTTTTAATTGGTTAGGCTGATGATGGTGAATTTGGAGGCATTAAAAACTAAAACAGAGAATGAGGTTTACTGCAAACTAGCAAAAAATAAATAAATTAGACCGTAACTATTTAACAGCAGCCATATTTTTAAATAGCGTATTGAAAAAAAACAACACAGATTTCCAGCGGATTTTGCTAGTTATTTTTAAATGGACAATTAAAAGAATGAAATGTTTTGGATCTGTCTTTTTTAAAACTTCCTAAAAAATGCTAAAATGATGTAATTTTGATGTATTTTGCTCCTAAAGCATTATTAATAATGCTTTAATAAACAGAAGTGCAGGGTTTTAACCCTTAGTGACTGATTTCTGGAATTTTTGTAGCTATATAAAATCTGTTATTACTGCAACTAATTAAAATATTGCTGGGGCAACTGACCAATAATCAAACCCTGAAGTGACCTGAAATGTTATAATTAAAAAAGGAATGAAGGTAAAAAATGTGCAAGATAAGTATATGTTATGTCCCTTTTATTGTAAACTTATAGGGAAACAGTGTGTACCTAGAACACATTAACAAAAGGCACCGGTACCATTCATATCATTTGTATATGGCTGGTATGAACAATACTTTTAATATATTCATGAGTTACAAGAATATGATAAATTAGAACATGATAAATTAAGAAATGACACTTAAAGAACACTTAAGATAATATATCATCACCTCTGTTTATGTGTTATATTTGTAATTTATTTTGTTATGACAGTACTTGCGTTGTAGTTCATAATGTATTAGATTTGCTATATAATTTCCCTAATGAGAGGCAGGAAAAATATTTGCTCATTTTAAATTTCTTAATTATTTCTTAGGATGTTATTGCTCATATTCTATAGCCATAATTGCATTGTTTATTTCTTTCAACTAAGAACAAAGCAGAAAACTGTCCCTTTACAATCCTTACAAAGAAGAAATATATATTACACCAAGAACAAAATGATTTCCAGGGAAACTGTCAGATGATCACATGCCTTTAGGTATGTGGGTAGCAAATCTCGCAAGGACAGCATATCTCCAGCAAGGAGCAGAAGAGATGGATGAGGAGTGTGAGAGGACAGCAGGAGGACATTTAATCCTCATTAGTTGAAACCTCATCTGCGGCTTAAAGAAGAAGGGCTCGATTCTCTGCTCTCTCCAAGAAATAATTCTCTCAGAGAAATCTTATTATACCATTTTGATGAACAACCTGGGAATAGAGAGACAGCATTAATAAATGATGCCTTGTTTATGGGGGCAAAGTGGGAGTCAGAAATAGGTTGCAACATGGGAGTCTGCCACCTGTTCTACAGATCTTCAGCAAGGTGATACAGAGCACATGTCTATCTTTCCATATTTCTGCTCCTCATCAATCACCTCTCACTTCCCAAATAAGAAGTCTGACTGCCCTGTGAGCAAAACATGCTGAATCAATTCAGAGGCATGAAATAAACCTCTTATCTCTGGTTGTGCAGCACAGCCGCTGCATGAAGAGCCACGATACCCTCTAACACCGGAATTATTCAGACTTCATTCTACTTGGCTGCACCGCATACTATGACATTGCATTTCATGGGATGAACTCGACCCAAGTGTAAAAATATGCTCCAGAAGCCTGGATATCAAGGATATTAGCTGTACTACTAACATCGGACCAGATCCAGATTACTGGGATTGGAAAACACTTTTATTTTGAGCCTGCACCTGTGCAAACACAGAAATTAATGTATGGATCTGATTTTGCAAGATCCGGACATCGATACTGTTTTTCCTTTCAGCAGGTTTCTGACAGAGGGGTAGGTGTGAGCCTTAGTGGGAGGGGGAAGGGAAGGCATGTGAATATTACAGTATAGACACAAACTATGCACTCTACCTTATTTAGACTACTATTCCACCCTCATTTTAAGCGAAGTAGAGGTATTGGTAAGGAACTCTATGCTTGCACACAAATAAGATACAGAAGGGATCCAATATTGGAGCTCTGAGGCTAGCGTGATTGTTAATCTGATTCTGGTACATCGAGAGAAATGATGTCTTGCACACCAGAGTAAATAAGACAAACATAGTAACCGCATGTTCATTTATAACCAAAATAAAAAAAGGAGACTGGACAATTTTTTTCTCATGAAAAGAAATACATTTTCTGTGCTTTTAGCCTACTTGTGTACTACTACCGCATGTTCATTTATAACCAAAATAAAAAAAGGAGACTGGACAATTTTTTTCTCATGAAAATAAATACATTTTCTGTGCTTTTAGCCTACTTGTGTACTACTATTGAGATAATAATGCAAAGATTCTTTGTGCTATAGTAGTTTGGCCAAGTTAATAAACATCTCCAACACAGCCCAAGGAGAACTTTTAAATAAGAGCGATTTATTGGTTCTGTTCAAACACAATGGACACGATTATAAATTACCATCTTTGTAAATTACCCTTTTTTTTTTAAACAGCTGCAGTTTTATCATAAAACCTGAGAAGCCATTGAGCCACTTAATATAGAAGATGCAGTGGCTAAAGGTGAGTATTAATCTAACCCTAACCGTCCCCTTCCATTACCCTAATCCTAACCCTAACCTGCCCTTTCTCGCAGCCTGACTCTAAGATCCCTCTTCCCCACAGCCTAACCCTAAGACTCCCCTCCCCGCTGCCTAACCCTAAAAGTCCCCATAGACTCCCCTGTAATACTCATCTGCCAGCAGGTCTGTGGTGATGCAAGGGGGTCTGCAGCAGCGGTTTCTGAATGAATGGGTAAATATGCCAGTCATTCAGTAATAAAACGTTCCCATTAGCACTATTTTTTAAATAGAGACAGACGAAGATGAGCTGTCGGCTGTCTCTATTTTGGAAACAATGTTTTGAGGCGGCAACTTCATCCCGTCATGCACTCACATCCATTTTGGGATCGGTTCTGATAAGCGTTTTCCAGTTATTGGTGGCGTGCTATAACATTATTTATCATGAATTTATTAACTGTTAGTAGACATAAGTGTTAAAAAAAATACCATAAAAGACCATAATCATAGAAAGACATGTTGAATTATTTCTGCAGCCGCACTGAAACTGTTAATTTTAAAGGGAGCAGTACCATCTTCTTTGTCTTGCAGTCATTTACATAGTAACATTTCAAAACATATTTGTATTGGCCTGAGATGTTGTCATGTGATTTGTTCTATAAACAACATCTGTAATAGATAAGGTCTGTGTAATGATCACAGTGGGTGGGGTAGGAAACAGCACATATTGCTTCCGTTATTAATTGGATTAAGACATTCAGACTGAGGGGAAAAAAAAATCTAATATTAAACAGACTTTTGTCACATAGATTTTTATCTGAAAAGCAAGCAAAGATCTGTAACACAAGTTATTTCAAGCTGACTTCTCTTTGTAATGCAGTATAAAGAGGATGCAGATTCAAACACAGTACATGGTCTACAAAATAATCTATTGTGGCTTCATAATTTAATGAACATTCATACCCATATAAGTTTCCCTTTTCAGGTCCTATATAGAGCAGAATGCAAGGTGGTAAACAGTATTAATCGTCCTTACTAACTGTGACTACAAATACATAAACAGAAAGTATTGTCGGCCCGATCATTCAATTATCATATTTGATTTAAATCGGGCGCTAGCACTTGATAATCTAAGGGAGCCAATCAGTTTACAGAATGACTCCCTGTTCTTTAAGTGCTTCCCTCTTCTGCTAGGATTAACGGTCAAAGCAGCAGAGGTATATGGTGCCGATAACAGGACATTTCCCTGGTGGGAAATTGTCTAGTTTTTGGGGACACTTCCTGCTGGGATTGATAATCGACGCAGTGTATGGCCAGCTTTACAGTGCTTGAATGTCTTGGATGTAAGATAAGCTATGTTAGGTTTGTTAAGGTATTGTCTTAATGGGTCTATTGCATTAACAATCTATGGGGCAGATCCAGAACAACGTTTCCGTGCGTATTTACACCTGGCGGAGACGTAAAAACGTGATTTGGTATGTACTCAGCATGCGCACCACAGATGATACGCTACGTAACGTAACTCTGAGCGTAAAGGCCTTTCACGTATCAGTGTCAATACCTGATATTACGCATCAAAGGCGGGTTTTGGCATTTAAATAGTACAGTATGGGCGTGCTTAGCGGTGTAACTACGGACAGCCTATACATGCGTGAGCGGATCAGAGTGGTTACGCTACCAAAAGTTAAGGTAGGGTTCAGAAAGCGTAAAGCAGCCAAAGTACGTACATGCAAGGGAAGTGCCAAGGGGAGTGTATAGAAGGTACCCTCACGTAAATACGCCATGCTAGTAAACGGATTGCAAGCAGAGTTCTGGATCTACCCCTCTGTGCTATATAATGTATGGAACATGACAAGTCAAACAGAAGATAAAACTATTCTATTCTATTATTATTTTTCTTTTAAAATTATCTCTTTACAGTGAAAAAGAGTGATCTAATTCTATCATTCTCATCCCACACGCATTATAGTATTCTAGGGTGAAGAATTAAAATCTCTGCAGACAGAAATAGACAAACAATGCAGTTAAACAGATTCATAACTAAAGATTGAGTTTCTGCAATGGAAGGGTATGTTTGAAGCCTATTTATAACGGAAATTAGAATTAACAAGTTACAATACATCGGTGACTGTAATACTTACACTGGGCCGGATCCAGAACTACGTCCGTGTTCCATAGACGGACGTAGTTCAATAAACAGTAGCTACTGTGCATGCGTAGTAGCTATTGTACGTAATCTGCGTATCGCTTCGATACGTAGATTGCGTATATGCGGTCTTGTATGTGTCACGTAAATACTTACATGTGGGCGTGCCAATTTTACGTGAGTCCAAAATACGTCTGAAATACGTTAAGTAGGCGGGGGTTTGTATTTAAAGTGTTCAGTATGGGCGTGCTTAGCTGCGTAAATACGCGTCGGCCATACGTACGTGTGCGGATCACTGCGGTTACGTTGCCAAAAGTTAAGGTAGGGTTTGAAAAGCGTATCTTGACAAAATACGTACATTCAAGGAGTGTGCCAAGGGGAGTGTATAGAAGGTACGCACGCGTAAATACGCTACGCGAGTAAACGTACGGCAAACGTAGTTCTGGACCTACCCCATTGTCAGTACACGTACGTCGGCCTGTACGATAAAGGAGCTGGCTTACTTTTTATGATTGCCGTATCTCTGCCAGAGATATGCATGGTAATTAGTTGTCGGGGCGAGGGAAGCTGTAATCATAAAATTTAAGGTAGGAATCTGAACATGTAAGTGTCCAGATTTACTACCTTGAGCAGGGAGTGCATAATGCGTGCGTGGGTCTGCATTTACCCCATGGAAACAAAGATCAAGTTGTTCTGATCCTAATACTAGAAGAGGGACACTGGACCAGAAACTAAGTTATGATGTTTTTCTCTTTTCAATGCATTTAGAGCTCTTTTAGTCCACTTTTACAGAACTCTTTGTACATTATCCAGACTTACCTTGCAATTATAATATATAATTATAATATAGAGACAAATCACTTGCAATTATAATATATCATAAAGATAAAGCAGGGTATGGCTAGCGGAAGTATGATGGCGAATGACGTGCAGAGCGATAGCACAGATCTTAACACCCTGCTACTGCAAATCCCTACAAATCCATTCATTGCTCATCAGTTGCACATGGATTAGAAGTTAGGATCCATGCAATTGTTCTCTGGACCAGATAGTAACATAAGACTGGGACATATCATCTGGCACTTACAATTGTGCTCAGTTACCTATCCCAAAATCAGTGAAAATTTAGCCATACCTGCTGGGGAAAGTTGAATAGGGCTTTAGAAAACATATTTCTTTGTTTACTTACCAATTATCAGCTACCAGTTTCCTGCAGAGATCAGACAATGGATCTAAAGTCACCTATTCAATTTCCTACAGAAAGTGTATGAGTCATCCTGTGAATTGAAAGGGTGATATCAACTCCGTTATCTGATCTCTGCAGGTGGCCAGTAGCTGCTAAAAAAATAAACAAAGTTTTAATGATTTACCATTGGGCTGCAATCTAAATTTTTCACCATGCCACAAAAGGAGCATCTTAGATTGGACAGCTGTATCTGAGCCCCACTGTACATAAGCCTTACCATGTTCCTTACCATACTGACACATGTAATTTCACAATAACTGAAACACAATCATGCTGATGTCAGGAAGCAGTGATAAAACCTAGGTTTTGCAAATAACATATTTAATAATAAAAACATTTTGCCATGTAGAAAATCAGTCTGATTCATAATAGACAAGTTTATGTGAAAGGAGGACACACAGTACATATGGTAAGACAGCAGATATCCTCATTGTGATGGAAGTTTGTCACAGAGACAAAACTCAATGTCCGCCAGCACATGCCAGGCATTCGCAGAAGATAAGCTTCAGAGGATAACATTGGATTACACTTGTGCAACAGTGTATGAGTGGCAACTTCAAGTTGGATTGCATAGTTTCCATTGTAAAATTTGCCTGAGTCTGTTCAAGCAATTGCTGCGTGCTTCCAAGAGACAAACATGCTGTTTCCAGATGAGAAGTACAGTAAAAATCCACTTCAATTATCCTCTACAGAGAACATAGCACTGACATGAATTGCTGCATTTTTTTGCCTAGGCAGTGGTTTGAGGAAGAAAACTGTGAGTAACTGTAAAGGCAGCAGACATATAATATACTTTCTCTCTTACATGCATAGTACGATTAGTGCAATCTAATTGAAAGCAAAATACCACTAAAAATCTAATTAGCATTTCTGTTAAGAAAAAAATAAAGGAAATAATTTATAACTTTCCATGTGACAATTGCACAGGGACCACATACATATTTTAGCTTTAAAATGTTTTTCCCTTGGATCTTTTTTTCTGATGACTCATCTGTCCCCCCTCACTGACTTGTATTATTTATGCATTTAACTTTTATTATTTATACCACCTTCCCCCTCAGTCTATATTCCCCTTTTTGTATTCTGTACCGACACAGTTTTTATGAGGTTTTGAGAAAATGTCAATTTCTTTACTAATGCAACTTAAATGAAAAATCAGGTGTTATTATTTTTGCAACATCTATTTATGCTGATCAGCATCATTATTTGTGAATAATTTTCAGTACTTATAACTGCCTGATTATCATTCGCTCATTGATTAAAAAAAAAAAATAGCCTGACTATTTAATTAAACATTTCTGTCCTGCCTTCTTTTCCTTTTAGATGTAATTTTGCTGTAGTATTTCTATTGTAGCTCTTCCAATAGAGACTGTACTAATTTGTTAGTAATAATTATGACAGAACAGTTAGGAATCTTAAGTTGATTTTGTATTCATAATATTCAATACATACATTATGCCAGGGATTTTTTTGTGCCTTGTGTGCAGTTTTATAATTTATACATTATGTATACTAGAGATATACTGTATAATCTGGTGAACGTCTGTAGTTTTATGACTACAAGTCCACAGAAGACACACTGAGACAGGCAGAGGTTGTGACGTGTGTTTCAACAGCAGCATGTCAAGAATATGAAACCATCTTAATATGCAAACAAATCTTGTTCTTTGTATATCAAATATTTAAGATTTTCCTTAAAAACAAACGAAAAATAAGTAATGCAGTAAGTAAATACTCTCTTTGAAATTAAAATAGAATGTGACAGACTGTTTATGAATGAACAGAATAAACTGGAATGCTAATGATGATCTAATTGTGTCCAAAATTTTCACTTTTACAGCAATTATAGAAAATTACAGAACTGCATATATTTTTTACTTTGTAACTCACAGCTTTCTTCACATATTAATGTACAGTAGCAATTGAAAAAATTTGTTAACAATAATTTTTTTTGTTATACACTGCAGAATGGATGCTCCACTACAGCTGTGCCTGTCTATGGAAATTCTAAAAAGCGAGTTTGCAATTCACACTGGTATATAAAGGTTTTTGTAAACAGCAAGAATATATAATATCTGCACAGTATCCCTGCTAAGCCTAATAGCCATACTTAAAAACAGTATAAAATCTGCCTATTCCTCCTAAAATCTGAAGTGTTCCCCTGAGTCCATGTTTTCATTCTCAACAAAAATCACACAATATCATGAAAACATTTATTCAAAAGAAGACATCCCAAGTCTTTAATTCCATATCTCTGATCAGTGTGTCTTATGCCTAAGTGGACCAATTTCTATAAATATGCAAATTGAATAAATATATAAAGTCACCCGAGAGTGATAAAACATGTTGGCACAATAATACACATATATTTGATCAAACCGTGTTTATTGATAAACTGTGTATTATACTATTTTACTTTGGACTGTGCATAATAAATAAGTAGCATGGAAAGCAGTGCCCCGTTTCTTTCACTACCTCCCCTTGCTTCTCTACGTCCACTCCCCCAGGGTGCACTAGGAGCAGGTACAACAGGGAAGAGGTTACTGCTGCTGATCTGTTTGCGGCACAAGGATCGGGAACACTGGGAGAGTGCCTGAGAATCACACACGTGTTCGGAGCAACAGCATGAAAACTGTTAGACAAAGTAGGAACCTTGGTTGGGAAGACCTTGACCGGATACCAGGAGGCAGACAGAAGTAACCAACCCTGCGGTGTGGTGATAAGCCCTTCTTGATCATTCCAAAGTAAATGCGGTATTTTATTCTTTATTGATTTACTCTAATTACTACACTAGAGATTGGTGTTATTCTTTGCTTTTCTTCTAACCATCTTAACCCCCATTGAATACCTACATCTCTTGCTCACCTTACAATCTACCATGAGAAGCAGCACAACCCATATAGAACATTGTGACATCTACTGACTACTTGATTAAGACTACTGGGGCTAGATTTACTAAGCTGCGGGAAAGGACGAGTGGAGATGTTGCCCATAGCAACCAATTAGATTCTAGATTACATTTTCTAGTATGTAATAAGCAAGTGAGAGCAATAATCTGATTGGTTGCTATTGGCAACATCTCCACTCCTTTCCCACAGCTTAGTAAATTTGACCACTAGTATTTACTGGAGACTTTACAATACTAACAAGACTTGTTACTGCTGATCATTAAAACTCCTGCTTACTACCATAAAAGGATTATTGTGAACCCTTGGAGACTACAACGTAATTTAGACTTTGCATTGCCATATCCCCTGTTTACATCAGACTTGACAATAACCCTGCCCCCACCAACTTTTTCTGCCCCTGCTCCCCCACTGTTGTGAATATTACCCATTCCAGGCCCACAACCCCCCTCCTCCCAATAATCAAGACATCTTCTCTATTACCACTCATACTGCTTACATTTTAATCCCACAGGCCACATAATATTTAGAGACATACTTACAAACAAGGCTCGAGCGTCATAAGTTCCCTTCATTTTTTTTCCCAATTTGCATATTCTGTATGTTGGAGGCAGATTGGGGACTAGCTGCTTGCCACTCTATCATCACATCCTACCACCATTAAATCCTGTGAGCGTTATGTTTTCATTGGAAAAGTGTATTTATTGTACTTTTGAAACGACTGACCAAGCAGTTAAAAAGCAAAAAAAAAAAATGCATTTCACCAAAGCTACATGCATATGTCATTGAGAATTAATGCCCTTTGTAGCTAACACACACACACACCTTTTTCTTGTGCATGTCTGCATAGGAGAAGCTAACAGGCTTGCATTAGAGCAAAATAAATCAAAAACAAAAAATGCACACTATATATATATAAACTGCTCTGTTGTTTAAAAGAGTTTCAAGATATGGTTCTGTTTCCCTCCCCCTCAGTTAAGTGTGCTATATAGACACCCCATTTATAGAAATAATATATCCAATAGCATGGCCTTGATGGTACCCACAAAAGGAGGGGTATGCACTATCCATTTTTGTGGTATCACCTTTCTAGCTATGGTAACAATCACCGTTAATGGAATTATATTTTAACTCCCAGAGTTCCCATCCAATTTTTTTTCTTTTTTTCATATTAGGGCTTGAGGATGTTGAGTGAGATGTGACCTTAATAGGGAATTAATAAGAAACATGACTTTTCCCCATAATTTATGAAGTTTGCAACATATCCATAAATTATGTATGAGAGTAGGTATAGCTATGTGACATTTGGGACATTGCCCTGTTTCCTCTCTTTGCATGTGTCGCCTCTGAGCTTGTGAGATGTAAGCTTGATGGATCTTTTGCAAATGTCTTCCAGAAGAACCCTAAACTCTCATAGAACTGTCACAGTATTTTAGAATATAATTAGGGGAAATATAGAGGTCCCAGGACCATGAAAGAGCTGTCTTGCTCCACAATTTTGGAGCATATAATGTAAAAATGTCATCATAACGAGTCTCTAGAAATGCTAACATCATGCACATTACATTTGAGTTTTTCAGCCTATCATTAAACTGTTGTGCAAAATGCAAAGCCTAAAACTGATCATAAGGCATCCCAAATTTTTCTTGAATTTTTCCGGGTCTTGGAATGAACAAATCCTGCTCCCCCTGGATGAAGGATATCTCTGGTAGCATGGATTCTTTTCTCTCCCAGAATGTATTGTATTATGATATACTATGGGAAACCCCACACCTTTTATTTACTATCATCCATGCAAAATAGGTGTCGTGAAATAGAATATTATCTAGAATATAATCTGGTATCTGCACCTTAGGTAAATGCAATAGAGATCCAATGCTTTATTTGTGAAGTGATGCTGATTAAATAATCAGTTTGTAATGTATTTGAAAAGAGCTTCATGTATAAAAGATTGCAATTCCGGGAAGCCCAGACCCCCCTTTTTTTTTTCATTTCAACTGTAAACGTGTTTTGGCTACTCTTGTTTTTGTTTTGTTTTGTCTTAAAAACAAATGTAAATATATCCATATATTTCTGCACATCCAACTTTAACATCATAATAGGCATCATTTGATTTAACAATAGCTAGTTTTGATTCTACCCTTCCCACCGTGATACCTTAAATTCAGTGAAGTATGGTGGCTCGGTGAGTAGTGCTTTGATTCCCGATTAGGCCTTATCTGTGTGGAGTTTGTATGTTCTCCCCATGTCTGTCTGAGTTTCCTCTGGGTGCTCCGGTTTCCACCCACACACCAAAAACATGCTAGTAGGTTAATTGACTGCTGACTAAATTAACCTGAGTGTGTGTGTATGTACTGTATTTGTTAGGGACCTTAGTATCCCTCCAATAGGGACAGGGACTGATGTCAATGTCTAATGTTCTTTGTAAAAGTGCTGTGTATGGAACTTAGTTGGAACTTAGGTAGATCCCTGCCTTAAAATCTTAGATGGATCTGCATCTGTCCAACTGAAGATACAATGTGGAACATCTGGCTCGCGCATGCAATCTGGTTGCAGAAGTTGGGTGACCTTAGTTCTGGATCTGGCCCTATATTAGGCAGGTATACTAAGAGTCCCCTCTAATGAGAAAAATCGATGATCTTTTGCACATAAGCAGTCATATGGGTTATGGGTAGCAGAGGTTGGCTTTGCAGCGGCCGCTTACATGGCAGTTGTAACCAGTCTGCACAGACACTTTTAAAAGGCCTATAATTGCAGTGTCCAATTTGCAATAGGCAGGTTCTTCCATGCAGCTGGCCTGTCAGTTCCATCAAAGGTCTACAGTGCCTGACTCAGGCTTACAGGTCTATAATTTCCTGGCACCACATCTGCTATTCGCCAATCCCTTGGTACTGAGCCTGATGAAATTGAATCAATAAAAATTATTCTTACTAGTAAGAATAACGGCCTAACAATTTCTGAGTTTAGCTCCATAAGAACCCTTGGGTGTATGTCACCTGGACCTGGTGCATAATCTTAATTTATTAAATCACCTTTGAACTTCTTCCATTGCTACCTAGGTATTAAATAATGGTACATTTGCATTTCCATTCTCATGTATTATTCCTACCATTTATTCCTCTCTAGTAAATACAGAAGCAAAGAAAGTATTTAATCTGCTTTTTCAACATTATCACCATTCATCAATCCACCCACCCATCTCACTTCTTATGGGTCCTAAATTGTCTTTTCTGATCATTTTGCCATTTATATACTTTAAAAACTTTTTAGGGTTTGTCTTGCTTTTCATTTTATTTTTTTGCCAATCCGATTAGTTTTTTTTCCCTTTTTGCATGCTTTATTACATTCCTTGTAGATACGGAATGACTCCTCAGTACTTTCAGATTTAAACAATTTAAATGCATGTTTCTTCCTTTTAATTTTATAAATCTCTTCCACATTTCTTCCTTTCCATTTCATGGATCTCTTTTTTCATTACATATAGTGTATGAATATATGACCAAATTTAAATGTACTTTTAAAAAGTTCCCACAATCCTTAATCCAGCCCTGCCTGGAAGCAATCATTCCTG
>WWET01000130.1:85049-121989 GCA_011038615.1 Limnodynastes dumerilii | reverse complement strand
ATGTGTTACGAGTGGAAGATTTGGAGTCATTAATTTTAAAAGTAAAAGAGAAGCAACCAAATGTTTCAAATTATGCCAGTAGATTTCACAAACAAGGCAAGTTTATATTGCAAGTTACCAACTCTTACTCCAATATCATTTACTGCTTTATCTAACATTTTTTATGGAGAAATCAATATTCAGTCAACATTTCTGTAACCCCCCCTCCCCCAATATACATTCTTTAAAGTGTAACTTATGTGTGCTGTCTTGGTTAAAAGGAACACTGTTCTTTGTGATGGCGACTCTAGTAACTGTATTTAATAGATTAAAGCATGTTGTCTATTATTGTTTTGCCAGTTAAAAGCCTGTCAAAATTACTGCAACAAATAAGAGTAATATTACAATAGTTTCCCTTTCATTGTTTTGGCGTTGGCACGCTCTCCTCACACACCACCTGTGGTCACTCTTCTCCTGCCACTGGCCAGAGTACTCTCGGGATGCCGCACTTATTGGCCCATCCCCTTGTTACTCATTAATAAAGAAGTAGCCTTCTCCTGCCACTGGCCAGCATACTCCCGGGACACTGCGTTCATTGGCCCGTCACTCATTTATAAAGGTGAGGAGCAGCGTTAGCCTTTTATATAATAGAAAGAATGGGCCTGATCCAGAACAACGCATCGGAGCGAATTTACGCGTGGCGGAGATGTAAAATCGCCTATTTCTAAGTACTGCACACCATAGAAAATACGCTCATTAGCGTAGCGTAATTGTGAACGTATGGGCCATTCACGTATTTGTCACGTAAATACTTACGTGTGGGCGTGCCAATTTTACGTGAGTCAACAATACGTTCGATTTACGTGAAGTAGGTGGAGGTTTGTATTTAAAGTGTACAGTATGGGCGTGCTAAGCGGTGTACGTTCACGTAGTCTATACGTCCGTTAGCGGACGTACGCTGTTACGCGAAAAAAAGTTAAGGTAGGGTTTGGGAAGCGGAACTCGGTGAAATACGTACATTCAAGGGGTGTGCCTAGGGGAGTGTATAGAACATACGCGTGCGAAAATACGTTATGCGTGGAAACGTATTGTACACGTAGTTCTGGATCTACCCCAATGTTCTAAATAATAAAACATCGTCGAGTATGCTAGTGTACAAGATAAAGCCAATTATCACTACTCATTTTAATATTGCACATTGCTGTGATTTAATGTTTTCAGAAGAAGGTCATGGGAACTGCAAACCTATTTGATATTGGTGCAACATTATTATTTGCCTAGAATTTGCTTGTAGTAATGTATGCTTGTGTTTTTAAGGAAATTTCTTGAAACACAAAACTGTACCTGGACACTTGCATAGGCAAACTTATACCTTACAGTATGCTTAAGAGACACAGAATTGTGACTCCACACTTTAGCAGAGCTAATAGTTTAGAGAAATTTGGATTTTCTATTTTATTTCATTTTTTTTAAAACCTGTAACCAGACACTTGATTGCTGCTTTGACTTTACAACTTAAGGAGTCCCTGAAAATGTTTAGTCAAATGACAGCAAATCACCACAAAAGGAAAGTGTTTATCTGCAGAAAATATCAGTAAAATGCAGAGATAGACTGCGTAGCACACAGCTTGCTGTTTACAACAAAACAATGGTCCATTTCCTGGTCACCGTGGAAACTGGGCATCTGCTGTGACAATCAATGTGAGCGTTTGATATGTATACATATTAATGTATATAAAATATGTAAATATTACTGTTCTCCATCTACACACTGGAAAGCTCTAACATGAAGTTTTCCTATTAATGTACTATGTTTACAAGTAGACCATTACACTAGGTCCGATTAACAAGTCATTTTCTTTTTACCTTATTGGTATGAAATATTCAACCCCATTGCTAAGTGGCTGATCTATGAAGTGAAAAGGGCAATGTCTCCATCAAAGAAAATGCAGTTAGTGCTAGATATCCACCCTAATCTTCCAACACACACCTGGTAAAGTAAATGGCTTTGCTATTAAATCCATGCTGTGAAGAGATGAACCAAGCTAGACTAGGCACAGAAATTCAGTCTTAATGTCACATACATGGAGAAGTAATTGTTCAAAATAGACACCTTCAACAGAAAAAAAAAACACACACAATGTTGAGATCCAGTGAGGCAGGATATTTCATCAATATTATAAGATTATGTTATGCTCATATCATATTATTTAATAACTATAGAGCACACACATTATTTAAAAAAAGACAAATAAATAAAACAATACTCACTAACAATATGATTTATTAAATCAAGTGGGTAATTAGTGGGCAGGATGCAGCGGGGTGGCCTGTGCATTTGCCTACAGACAATACACTTAAAGATATCACTTATATCATATAAAGAAATTGCCCTTTTTTGATTAAAAAGCTCAATTCAACAGCCATAATAAACCAAAATAAACTTATTGCATATTATACAAATTCAAGGAAAGGGGCAAGGGGCAATGCACAATAATGAAAGATCATGTACTTGTAAGCGTTATATAGGTCAAATAAAAGCTCTGGACTGGATTCACACTTAAGTGTGTGATCCGTACATGCAGATACACATGTATCCGCACCTACTTCTCCAGTCCACTCCCCTCGCCCCTGTTTTTAGGGCCTAATGGCACTTACGAGTGCCATAAGCTACCTTAACTAACCGTGCGTAGGGAAAACATGCACAGAAAATCACCCGCCCTCCCTCCCTGCCTAATCTACATAACCTTCCAAATCCACCTTACTTATCCTCCCACAGAGGCTGCAGCTGCACGCCTCCTCTTTCTTAAAAAACCATGTGCAGTATTTAAAGACTGCACGTAGTTAAGATACGTACCTAAATGCTACACAGCTTGCATAGTCAGTATGACTATGCATGCACAGTAGCCTTTTCTTTAAATATCCGCACCTAAGAAGCTGCTGCTGCTTCTTAGGTGTGAATCAGATCCTATGTCACTGTTGACTGTACAGGCTGGAATGGTCCCACACCCTTTGTCCTTTATTTTTATTAATCAGTAGTAATAAAGTTTTTCTGAAAGTAAATTACCACAAATATACATTAATACTACTACATCCTGTGTATACAAAACACAACTGAAATAAAAGATCAAAACTTGGGCCAGGATTACAGTTACTAGGGAAATGTAAAATAATTAAGAATATAAAAACACCCAGACAGAGTGGTTCAGCGGAAGTGCATTAGAATATGTATATCAATGCATTGCAGCTAATCACATTAGCACATAATTGTATGAAAAACAATAACAAGGAGGCCATGGGTTTTCCTGGATGTATGAAAATTAGATTATTCATTATATATTTATGCACTTAAAATATACTAAGTATTATCTTGCATCCTGTTATATTTCTTAGAAATGGGAAATGTGTTTATGTTCGTTAGCACAAATACTCAACTACAATAATTAAAACATAATTTGTTTTATGCTACATTTTATTCCTATAAATATACAGTACATCTGTGTATGCAGTTATATGTAGAGTTGCATTGCAATATCATGGAAAGTAAAGGATACGCACAACCTGCCACTGTTATTGCTGTATAACATCAGTGTCAGGTAATTGCACATGAGACTGCATGGTCAAAGGGAAGAATAGAAATGTATCACTTTTTTCTTTCCCGAACCTGTAATATCTATATCTGCCCATACTACAGTTATTTTTGAACAGTAAATGTAACATTTCAATGGATCTCAAGACTGGCAGACTTTTTTTTTTTATTAGTTTAGTTGCTAAATGACCTATTCAATTCTATTATACAGAAAAGCACCCACCCAAAGTGTTTTACTGTATATAAGAGCCCTGGTCAAACATTGCTATTTGTACTGTGTGACACACTAGTAGCACATAATCAGGTGCATTTCATGCAGAACATTTCCTAGGTAACAAGGCAAGCGTGCTCTTTCTTTCTATCTCATATCTTTTTAAAGAATTATTTCAATCAATCATCACTTTAACCTTCACTTTATAGTTAACCTCTGCTCGGCTTCACTCTACCCGCAAAATACTAAGCTGTGTGTTTTATGTAAACACAAATCAAAACACTCAGCTCTAATCTCTATGTTTGCAGCATTCAAGAGAAATAAAGACAGTCATTGTCTTTGTCTAGTACTAAGAAACAATCTGACAATCTTTAGGGTCCATACCCACTGGTTTTTAAACTGCACCAGCAAAAAGGCTATATTATACAGTACCCATTTGAGTTGACATAAGCCTTTGTGTCTGTTTGCAATGCAATGCATTTTTTGGAATGCTGTGGTCTTCATTTCGTTTAAGTCATATATCACTGCCCTAAAATAGGTCTATTAGTCGGCATGGGGGCACATTATTAACATGCCTACTGGGAGATAAACAAGCATTGTGTTCATTTTAGTGATATACTCCTTCTATTGATGTTGTGCATCACGTTGAACACGTGGACGTTCCATTGAAATAAATAGGCCAGTGAAATAAATGGAGCTTCACCGAATTGCTAAGTGTTTTTTCTCTTCACAATTCAAAAGTACAAGAGGAAACCTATTGCGTTGTATGAAGACTCTTGTGCATGACAGAGGGCCTTAAGGAGAGACTTTGTTAATTAAGATTACAGTTCATGCTCTACATTATGGTGGTTTTATTTTTATTATTATTTATATTATTTCTAATTTATAACTATTGTTTGTGCTAAAAGAAAACACTCTTTGATTACTAATTCCCTTTAGATTTAAAAACTAAATAATGAAATAAAAAATAGTAATAATTTTTATGCAAATATAAGATCCTACTAGTACAGAAGCAGAAAAGATCCCAATGGAACACAAACAGAAAATCCCATTGGGCTACAATTTTATGGAAGAAAACTCATCCCATATTCCACCTTTTCAGTCCTGAAATCAGATAAAATTAGTATAGAATCCTAATGTAAGTTCATGTTATCCAATATGGGCTCAGGTCAGATAACACTTTGCAATCCCATTCTATTCTTAATAACCTCTCCTAAATTACTTTACTTCTCTTCCATCTGCCACTAGTGCTTCCTCCCTTTAATGGCCATTTGTTCAATTACCGTTTTTTTTTTTTTTTTTTACTTTTTTTTTCATATCCTCTATTCCTTGTATTTTTAGGTATTTGTGACATTGGGCCAGATCCAGACCTACTCTCACTTGCGTGTTTACGATCGCCGCACGCAAATGGGCAGATGTTACGACCAGAAACTCTGAACATACTTACGAGACTAAGATCAACAGTGTAACTACGAACGAAGGTGCGTACCAGCCATACGACACTCGTAATAACGCTTTGGAGGCGGGGGAGGGGGTAGATCGTACAGTGTGGGCGTGATTAGGTGCGTAAGTACGTTCAGCCATTACGGCTGACAACAGTTACGCTTTGAAAAGTTAGGGTAGGGTTTGGTAAGCGTAAATGGCAAAAATACGTACGTCTGAGGGGAATGCCTAGTGGAGTGCATCGTAATTACAAAAGCGTAAATATGCTACGCGTTGAAATGTAAACCGAACGTAGGTCTGGATCTGGCCCATTATCACTATTGATCCATGCCACTCACTTATCTTTGAGATCCATTTTCATTTAATTAATTATGCCCCATTCGGAGCCCTCAATATGGCAGCAATACTCAACAGTTTTATTTATTTTTTTGGCTCCCACTTCCTTCTCAAACTGAAATTTTGCCTCATAGTGACATAACATCAGAGAAATATGAGGATAGTGGAAACTTACATGCCTTTTGGCATCACTCACAAATAGAAAATACCCCTGGATGTGGTTACTTACATATAACTTTGCAAGTCTGTGTACCATGTAGTCTATTTACCACTGGTTGAGAACCCATGTTACAGGTAGAAAAACTGGAAATGTACACAAGTTTAATGTAGATTTTTAATGATATATATCTTTTTACATGTTAGTTCACGCTGCCAGGATATGATATTACATGCAAAAATAAATACTAAGAGAAAAATGTTTCCCTGCACATGTGTGAACAAGCCCAAATTACATATCACATTAGATTACAGAATCTTATTATATATTTCCTCAAAAAAGGCTTTTGGCCCTTTCTAGCAGCTATGTAGTTAATGTCATAACTTCCAGGAATGTCTGGAAATTCTGCAAGCTTTCTATGTGTTCCAGAGGACCTTTACATAAGCCATGAAAAGCTAATGATGGCTAGACAATTCCTTGAACTGAAGGAGGAAATAAAGGTTGTGTTGTGCATGTGGTAATTATTACACCCCAACATGGCACAATGTGTGACCTCATCAGGTTAAGTACAACGAATACAAAAATAGCAATATAGATGGGGGTCTTTGGCTTCACTCTAAAGCTCATTAAATGTACTCAATACTAAATCTTACCATTTTAATTGGACATTAGCTATGGTTAATGTAAGATGCTCTACAATAGAGAAAAATATATAAACATCTTGCAATTCACATTTTACAGTATTTATGCTTTAAGCAGCAGTCTGAAAAACAAAACAAATGTCTCTCTTTTTTCTACAGACAATGGAATACTTTAGGGGAAAAAAGCTTGTTGCTGAAAACGTAAGTAGCAAAGTAGCAAAACAAAATAATGGGGATGTTATGGAATATGAATTGGATATCATACTGCAATTTCTGAATCATATTCTTGTTCACTTCTGTTTTCTCACATTTATTTTATTCCATCTTTGGCTTTTATCACTTTATTTCATTGCCCACTCTTTGCGTTGGACACTTTCTTGACCTCACACTTCTGTTCAACCTCTATATTTCTCCAACCTGTCCATGCCTTACTTTATAACTACAACAACCTATCTTTCACCTTAAAATCTCTTCATGTTTACACCCCTACACCCCAATCCAAATCCCCCCATGCAACAAAACCTTCTATCAAACTTCTACTTACTCCTTTTACTACACTACTATTAACAAGTGCAATTTGCACATACAACAACAAAATATCACATGAAACTGATCCAAGCTTTAATCATGGAAAAAAAAAAAAGACTCAAAGCCTGAAAATGAGCAAATAAGTACATCTATGCTGTGAATGTATACCTTTTTCACACAATACTCCTTAACTTAAGCAACATACTTCAGTTCTCTGTTATGTACACAGCCTTCTACACTTGATTGCTTCTTTGCCACACCTTTGAGCTTTCCTTTCCCATCCCCCCCCAACAGAATATAATTTTTCCACCTACTTCACAAAGAAAATCGACACTATTCAAACAAGATCCACCACCCACTTTCTTTAAAATTTATGAAACCATATAAATTATATTTATTACTGTAAAATAAAACCTTATTACATAACCATGGAAACCATCCATATTGCTTCACTACTTCTCCACATTTTCCTGCATACTCACCTCTAGTTTACTTTGTCAATCTCTCCCTCTCCACTGGCGCTGTTTTGTCCTTTAAACATGTAATCTTCAAACTAATTCTAAACAATGCATCTCTCTTTTTCTTGCAAGTAACTTGTAAAAGATTATATATATAGTCCCTTAAAGACTGCACTCCTAAAGAATATTAATGAGTTACTTCATTACTCACTCTTCTGGAACTCAAAACTGCTATTCACAAAGTTGATAACCCTCATTTTCTGGAACACTCCTTCACTCTCTTTGCCTCCATTACAAATATTTTTGGGTGTGTGTCGCTGCTTTTCTCAAGAGAGACAAAGCAATTGATCCCCTCAAGACAGAAGACAGTGCTGTGAAAGGTAAGTATAAATAAAATCCCAACCCTTACCCTAACCCTAACCCTCCCTTTCCATTACCCTAATCCTAATCCTTCGCTTCCATTACCCTAACCCTGACCCCCCTTTCTCTACAGCTAAACCCTAAGACTCCCTCCCCCACAGCCTGACCCTAAGACTCCCTTCCCCACAGCCTAACCCTAAAACTCCCAGGAGAGTGTTATTCACCTCTCCGGTCGGTGCAGCGTTTCTAAAAAAAAAAAATGAATAGTCAAGTATGCCAATCGGCATACTTACCCATTTTTTCCCCAAAAATTAAGACAGATGAAAATTAGCTTTGGACTGTCTCTACTTCTAAAAGAACCATTTTGTGGCAATGACTCCCACCAACATTTTTGTGGTTCACAACTTCTCTTGGACTACCAATTAGTTCATTGTCCTCCAGCACTGCCAGATGACAAACCTATTTTTTTTATTTCCAACAAAAAAATTGCCAGATGACAAACCTCCCTTGATACATTCTGTATAATGCTGTGTACACACTACAAACTTTTTCTAAAGATCGACAGATTAAACAATTCTATTCAGAATACTACCTCTGTACACACACACTAGTGCAGGAGGAACTCACCCATAACCCCCTTGGCTGCAGGAAAAAGGAAATCAACTGAAAACAAGGTAAGAAAAGTATTTTTTTTTTTTTTACAATATCATGCCATCGTTCATTGGGCAAATTAGACTGTCTATAAAATCTATTCAAACGATACCATAAACGATCACAGGATATTACAGAAACAAAGAGTTTGGAGGGGAATTGAGCGCTTGCACCGTCAAAAATGAACACCACACTTGCTGCCTAACCACAGTGAAGAAAGGAGTAACACTCACACCTAACAAAAATGACAATGTGAAAAAAAAAAACGAATGATTCACTGGGTATTGGCGCTAGAGGATAGTAAGGGAAAACAGGGTAAAAAAGACAAACAGTGGCATATAATGTATAGCGTCTCCCAATCCGTTCAGAGCAAAGTTCTGTCAAAACAAGTCAATTCAAATGTGCCTTCCTAGAGGTTTGAAGGCAGCAGTATAATAAAGCATGGATAGACGATTCTAGCTCACGATTTGTAGAGTGGTGGAAAGATTGTAGTCTCCATCTCCTTGTGTCTTCGATGTGAAGCTACCGCATGGAGATCCTGGCTTCCTGTGAACTTCTAACCAAGCCTCAATATGGACATCACAGTTTGCGTTCCAAAGGATATTGTTTAATTGTTCATGCATACGTACATACATACATGCATTCATTATATCGTTTGAATTGGACAAATTATTGTGTGAAAAAAGTGTAGTGTGTCCAGCTTTACTTTATATAACTAACTGTCTCTATGCAATCATCACATGGATATCTCAACGCAACCTACACCTTAATATTACAAAGCAGACCATAACAGCTTATGTTTCTATCACAAAAGTGAGTGACCAGATCCTTTTAAATTACTGTTTTTCACTAACAGAAATTAAGTTTGTTCAGGCTCCCAAGTATGTTTCTTGCTGTATCATGACTCTGCTTTTCTCCCCACATGCAAATTCTTCCTCTGATCTGTTTCCTCCACACAAATTATGGCCTCCTCTTGACCAAAATGCCATTAATGCTTCCAATAACTATCTATTCCTTCTTCAACACAGCCACAAAGTCATAGCAAGCTTTTCTCTTCTGTTCAAGTCCTCCTTGTTGAAAATGTTGAAATAGTTCCCTAGTATCCAATTCAAATTATTCACTCCTACTGAAATATCCCTTTAAAACAATATCTAGTGAGGAGATGGGTTCTCATACAGTCTAATACATTCTAATTGTATCTTCATATAGAAAATATATTTAGAGAGATACTATACTCCTCCTCTGTTTTCATTCATTGGGAGTTTTCATTACAACTCCCAAGACTTGTGTTAATCTAAAGATATAGGATTCCAAAAATATTAGAGTATTTAAGTTAAACTGAAGAAAGTCAGAAATGAATGGCTTTCAAACAGCAGGAGGTGTAATTGGCTTAATATTATTCTGCATCAGAGGCCAACTGATCAACTGAAAGTTGTTCTTAAAGGGAACAAATCATAGTTCAAGGCACTTACACAATCAAAAGTTGGGCTTAAAATGGCAGATTTCATTGTCTCACTAGTCAAAAGTGAGAATTACAGAACTATGAGTCAACATTTTTACAGAACATAAGGGCGCTAGGTAACTTTTTCTCCTATGAAGGGATGTCCTTTTCTGTTACGATAGAATGTCCTTTTTCATCTACGGTGGGATGTCCTTTTTCATCTACGGTGGGATGTCCTCTTTCTTCTACAATGGGATGTCCTTTTTCTGGTACGGTGGGATGTCCTCTTTCTTCTATGATGGGATGTCCTTTTCTCCTACAGCGAGTAGGATTTCCTTTGCTCGTATGGTGGGATGTAATTTTTCTCCTACGGTGGGATGTCCAGTTGCTGTTTTTTATAGCGCGTCGGAACACCTCCAAAATATAAGGCAGCATCTGAGTGGCCCCATTTTTTTACCCGACAGAAACCTCCTCTTTAAAAAAATTAAGACATAAAATATATACTATATCAATTTTGCAGACAATAACAACTCATCATACCTACACTAATAATCGCAAAAGAAAATCCTTCATTTTGTGAATCTTCATGTAGAATCTAAACCATTGGCTTAATAGGACATAAGAAACCGCTGCATGTTGGCAGCTGTACTGACAAAGAAAGCACATAGCCAGCTATGAAAATACATACAACATATCCCAATGCTCCTGATACTACTGCACTGATAACAATGTGGGGGTCCAACAGATGTTATCTCATTACAGCTATTAGATGAAGCATTTATTGTCTTCAAGTAGTTTTAACATGCTTTTCCAGAATGATACACAATAGCTATGAGCGTTTCCAACGAACGTTGCCAGACACTGTTTGCCACTGATACGACTGAAAACTTGACTTATGTGTAAACTAGCTTATAGAATCACTGCAAACAGTTTACTATCTACCTAAACACCTGACATGAAATAAGCACAATGGCCCAGATTCACAGCAACGGCCGACAGGGGAATTACGCACGCTGCATGCGTAAATCCCCTGTCAGCTATGAAGTGCGCATGCCGATGCCTTTTACGACGCCCGTTTCTCCGTCATATAGGCTGAGATAGCCCATTACGGCTACCGCTACAGTCATAAGGTAGGAATCTGGAGACGTAAGTGTCCAGATTTCCTACCGAGAGAGGGGAGTGCAGGGGGCGTGCACTCCCCGGTATGTGGGCGTACTTACAGACCCTGGCACGCATGTGATGTGTGCATGGATCTGGATCTACCCCAATATACTAAACAAAAACAAAAGTGATGAAAAGTCGCAAACTAGTCCACAAACCAGTCAAACAATACATATGAATGACCCCAGAAAGCAAATATTGCATCTAAAATGAGACAATTATATCTCACTGATTTTCATTTCCCAGCAGATTTGAAAATGTATTCTTTCATACGTTGTTTGCTAAGGATCTGTATCCAGTGTTCAGAAATGAGGAGCTCCAGGCAGATAATAATGAGCCTGACTACTAAACAATGGAATTCCAAAAGGACAAACCTACATTACTTGGAAAGTGATACAGACTCTACACCTATTGACACAAAACAAATGAATAGTAGAACTGGTGTTGGCTGAGCATCATATAGAGGCATAATTTCTTTTTTGTTTCATGTATTTACTTATGATATATGTAATCCACACATGAAATATATATAAATATATTACAGTACCAGTTACAACAATAGACACCTGAAAATGTTAATAAATAAATAAATATTAATGGGAACAAAGGGTTATACAAATAATTGTATACTATCAGTTGTCCTTAGGCATGTTTTAATGAAATGGTGCTAAAAATTTCACACTCTATTGTAGGCTTATTTTTGCCTTATTTTTATTTTTATTTTGGTTTTTATTTTTTATTGCATTTTTGTAGAAAATTTTAGAGCAACTTCCAGTAATTGCAATAAATTGCTACACTCAGGCAAACAAGACGGACAGAAAGTTGCAGAATTAAACAGACCTCAAGACATCTTTACACTTCTTTAACACTTCAATACTAAGGAAAATATTTGAGAAATGGCAAGATGAGATTTGCAATATCCAGTACAGCTATGTGCTTTTACACAAGATAACAGTAACAATCAAATATGGATGGGATTATCAGTACAACAAATTAAAAATAATACATATTGTAAGATTGCCCAATATTAGCAGCAAACTTGCACCATCACCGCTGTTTATTCATATAGTGCCACCAATTCCGCAGCGCTGTATTTATTATTCACATCAGTCTCTGTCCAGTTGGAAAAGGAAAAGGTATAAATTCCCTAACAAACATGGGTTAATTGTTTCAGCAGTCAATTAAAATACCTGCATATTTGCGAAGAGTAGGAAGCAATCAGAGTACCCAGAGGAAGCCCACATGAAGACAAAGAGAAATTATAATCTTTGCACAGATAAGACATTGTCTGGTAATCAAACTCATTACTGCAGCACCAACAGGCAGAAGTAAACCCCAAATATTGGGGAGAGGTCCCACCGTGGGGTGGCTAGGTTCATTAAACAGGGTTTGTATGGGGTCCTTATTAGCATTAGGGAGCCCAGCGTTTACCTTCAATTCAATAACTACCTTCAATAAATCATCATTGTATTATTTGTATCATTCTCCTACCAGGTGTAAACGCTCCCAGAATGTCTCAGGTTTGATTGTGCCATTAATCCCTGCCCCAATGTCAATGCTGTGAAGGGGTTTGATGTTTTAATTTAATGCAAATTTCTGCCTCAAATGCCATCCCCTGCCTATCAGTGCTGAGATGGGGGCGGGGCTTGACAAATCAAATTACATCATCAAGCTTATGAGAAATGTGAGCTCTCTCGCCCCTCTGAGATCTCCTGAAAGGAAAAAATGTAAAGTTGACAAGTACATAGTATATGGCTTTCCGTGTGGCCACAAAGTTACCACATGACCACCAGGCATTTGCATTCTACTCATAATTAAGTTGTCTGGTTTTAAATTCATTATGCTTGTTTAATATGCAATATTCAGTCTGCTGCAAGATCTTTGGCCAAACATTTGAAGAATAATTAAATATGTATACACACCCAAATGAAGAATAAACAACCTCCCCTCCCCCACCATCCCTTTTATCAGTACATACTGATATAAGTTAAATTAAGAACACCAAGAATGTAATTTGCAAGTATACTGTAGTAGTCAATATTATCCATGAAATTGTCAGCTATGGAATTATGAAATGTCTTCAATCTTCCCTTAAAACTGTAATGAGATGAAGACAATAGTGGATTGTTTTAACTCTTCAGGAAAACAAGGTAAAGCCTTGCTTTAATTCATTTTTAATGTACCCTTTCAAGGAAGGAATTATAAGATGTGCTATATATTTCAAGACATGATCAATTAATTCAATCATATTTTTCCCTATACACATTTTGTACATTTATCTTCAGAAATAATGTGCAGCTGAAAGGCTGCAAAATGGTTGTGTGAAAAAAAAAACCCTACATGACCCTCCCTCCACCTCAAATAAACAAAAAAATGTATACTCCAGTGGGTGTCAAAATGACTTGTGCAGTGCACAGTCTACCTGGTGGCATGGGAGAGCTGCAGCCTTCTGGTGTGTGCATGTATCCATGGAAAGACTGTTCAATCACACAGCACCTATCAGACCTCGTATCAGCTGCTTGTTTCTGCAATGTTCGTAAGCTGCTGTCCATCAGGAAAAGTAATTAGTGGTTTTATTATGTATAGAAGCGGCAGCCTGTCACTGAATGCTCACAGTGAATAGCTTCTCTCAAATACTTGTCTGTGCCTTCCACTTGGTGCTGTCCACACAGCTGCCAGGACCATTACAGCTTTTCAGGGATTTGCCCAACTGCACTCTTTGCACTTTCAGGAGAGGAGAAAGAGGAAGAGAGAAGCATCTGTATGTGAGAAGAATTTTGAACATCGGGGTAATCCTTAAGAATGTGGAAAAAGTTGAAGAACTGTGGGCAGAAATCTGACAATGAAATCAATCTTGTGACAAATGCATTATCTCCTTATAATCAATTCCTTGCTGGAACGGTTAGCTCCACGGTTTGTTTTATTCACCTTGAACTGATATTTAGGTGGTAAGCAAACAGAGAAGGAAAAAAAAGGTGGCTCTGAGGAACAGTAATACCTTTTAAATACCTTTTATGTGTTCTAAGCAAAATGATGAGGGGTCACTGTTTCTATATATGATCATAACAACACATTTAGATATGAGTTTCATAGGAAATACAATGGATTTAAAGCACTCTTAACAGGCAAAGGTCTCATTCACAAAGGATACCTGACAGGGAACTCCAGGGGGGAAATTAAGACATTTAATGAACAGACCTCTTAAACAAAGAATATGTAACTACAATCAGTGGGATGCTGAGGAAAAGAAACAGAGTGAATGAGCAGGAGCCATTGTGAGAACTCACAGTCTACCTGCAACATCGCTGCTCAAACTGTCACGAGCAAGACAAATGAACTGCAATCCGCATCCTTCAGGGTAAGTTCCCTTTCTCTTTCTTCAGTATGTTAGCTTTGAATGTGCCAGTGTTTGTAGAATGAATGAATACTGACTGCACTTACAGTGAAAGTATGGTTACTAAAATAAGATGCAAATCCAGTCAGCTCATCTGGGTATGTGAATAGCTGCAAGCTTACTGGATTTTTGAAACTGCACACAACAGACAGGGACAGGTTCCCTTAGCACTTTTTGTCTCAACTAGACAAAATAAAACACCATCCCCCAAATGTCATTACAAGGAGCACAAATTCACCCATCTCTGTTACTTCTGTGTTTACTGGGTTCTTCTGTAGGCTGTGCAAAATAGTTTAATTAGTCGGTTAAATATTAAGCATTATGATCAATCAAGAAATGAACAACAAAGACTAAATAACTGAACTTATAGAAACACGTTATAGAAAACATTTCTCATTAAGGGGGACAGAGGTGAAAACACCATGATAAATGAAAATAGGGATCTCCCACTTCAAAGGCAATAGGGTAAAACATGAATACAAGATATATTAGAGGTCTCCGGGTTGTTATGGTTTCACAAGCACTACATAAATAGAACAAAAAAAACCTGCTAATATGTATATACAAATTAATCTTATATGTAAATAATAAAGTCTGTACTTATACCTGTAATTATTTTATACAGCGATACAACGAGTGAGAATTGCTGGATTAAGGAGCACTGTTTTATAGTTCAAGTGCAATAACTGACTAACAAGATCCAGTAAACTTTTACATACTGAGATAGTATTACCCAAAACTCAATTGCAATGAAAACAATGTGAAGACAATAATTAATCAAATGTGTGCAAACACTATAAAAATACTGTTGTAAAATACTTCACTCAATAACTGTTTACAAGCTCTTTCATTCATGTACAAAAGGCACCTTTTAATCTCTAAGTGTTAAATCTGTGTAATAAAGATGTTACAGAAAGAAGGGCAGAGCAAGTGAGTGTTGTACTTAGTCTGGAAGCTGGGGCTTTCATAACCAGAAATATTCTTTACCCATTTATTTAAATTTTCATGAAGATGTTAAAAGCATCCAGACAGAGGCTGCCAGTTCTCGAGTGGTGCCATTCATATAGGAGGTGGGTGGCACTGCAGCCTGGCAAAGCTTTAAACCTGACCCCAGTGTATCTTCTCAGGGGAATATGCCTGTGACGTGATCCAAATGCCAGGCAGATCCGTGTGCAACTACCGTGTTCATATTATATGTTCAGTTAAACGAAAGAATTGCATCAAGCCCCTGCACAAGTAAATGATGCACCATTTTCCTGCTTGCATTGTGTATTGATTTTTTTTCTAGCTTTTGAAAAAATAAATACATAAATGCATTTTTGTTCCATGCAGTTACTTAGAATAAAGTTGTGATCTTGGAAAAATGAAATGAGTTCAGTGTACGAAAATTGCTTGTTTTTGTTATGCATTTAAAAGTGTTGTTACAGTAAATTGGTGTAAGAGGTACAATTACTGTGTGTGATAATACAATAGTATATAGCTGGAAAGATGGGCATATGGTGTTATAGAGAGAATAGTAACACTAATAGTTAGTGTGTGAGAAGGTGAAAGTGTAGAAACGAGGTAATTTCTCCAAAGCAGGAAAAGAAAAAGGTGTAAGTGTAGCCTGCAAACAATCTGATACCTGATTAAAATGCTTCCTCTTTGATAGAATTACAGTATGCAGATAAATGAATTTCATTGTGTGTCAAGGGAAAGTGGAAGAAGTGGCATGTGGCTTCAAAAATCTGCACAGAGGTGCAAATGCAGGAGTCAAGTTCATTATAGGTGGAAGCGCAGGTTGCTGCCTATATTAATGTATGCATACTAATCATATGCAATTTGGACTCTAATCTCAACCTATATTTGGTGGAGTACCAGTTACATACTATGGAATCAGTAAAGTACCACTTTTGCACCCACCTACACACACACATATTATATTATAATATATGTGTGTATTTATTTATTCTTTATCTCACCTGGTTGCAATACAAGCAAGGCTGTTATATCCATACAACCTTGCAGGCCCGGATCTGGGCAATATAAACTTCTCCTACTACATGTAGAAATAAAGATTTATTTATTACTTATTTATAACAACAACAACAATAATAATAATAATAATAAAGTTACGCAATATAATATAAAGGACAGCTTATGGTACTTTGTTTCCTTATTTAAAAATCTTGTAATAAGGCTTTCAATTGTCAATATTAATTAATGCTTTCTGCTTCAGTTCCACTCTTTAAACAATGGCTTTATAATACTTCTAAAGGATTTTCTAATGTTAAAAGAGCAGTTAATATACATTTTAAACTTTGATCTTTGATTGTACTGAATTCTAAGAATAACTTTTTTTTCGTCTGTACTGTGTGCTTCCCAAAAAAAGAGAATCATTACAACATCTGGCTATATTGGAAAAAGTAAAGTATTTCAAGTCTGATTAGCAAGATTCTCTGGAAAGAAAAGGTTTTTGAACAATTCTTAAGTTTACTGTACTTATTAGCTCTGAAAGTCACTTGTCAGAATAACCAAGTTCCCTGCTTAATCAATGTTCTCTTTAATTAAAGAACACATTTTGTTTTTTGTTTTTTACTTAAGTTAAACACTGTCTGTTTTGAAATACGTTACAAAGAAAAGGGCATAAAACATATAAGGCAATCAAAGGAAGCAACAAATAACATTTTTAGTAGCTAAGGTTTTGCCAAAGAGAAAGTCAATAATGAAAATGACATGGTTGACAATCAATGGACATTTTCCATTTGTCTTAGCCAATACAACCAATCACCACCACAGATTAGTTCTAAATCCTCTTTCATTGCTATAGACAGCTAGTTAAACCAATCCTTTTCTTTGTCCGTGGTGATTTTATCAGGCAGCAATTGCTTCTGTTCACAAACAACAGGTAAATAAATTGCTTGCTAGAACATTGTTCTAACAATTTCATTTGAGCTATTAGGAAGATATAGATATTGTGTGTATTCTTTATGTTCAGACGTAAACAAGTCCAGACAAAGTGTCTCCAATCAACTAAGAAATCATCTTTGTTGAAGTCTTCTATTACACTGTGACTAGAAAATATATTGGGGAAAACATTTTTTTAGTCATCAGTACATAGAATTGTAACAAAGAAAAAAACAAAACACAGTGATCATAGCAAGGTACTTTAGGTCCAGTGTGATTCAGCTCCTAAGGGATCCTGGGATTCCACAATATACATTGTACTGTCATATCACACCAGGCAAAAGTGGTGACATCTGAAATCAGTCTTAACATTTATCCCCTAGAGGTGTCATTATTTGCAGTAGGTGTTCTAAGGACATTTCTGTTGCTTTCTTGCTCTTCTGGCATACTGATGGCTAAATAAAATGCAGATGGGCAACAAGTCAGGGACACAATGTATCTATATTTGTCACATCTATATACCGAACTAAAATTTACCAAATCATTTCTTTCCCAGAGTTTATTGGTTACAATCTGTCAGTTTGATGCTGTCATTTTCTTTGTTATAGCTATTATGTTTTGTTATGTGTGCACGATCAGATAACTATACAGTACATATTGAGTAATATACGTGGATTGAACTAAAATGCAAGTAGTGTAATCATGCAAATCATCCACAATGAAATATGTAAGGTCCTGAATATATCCTTCCTTTATTGCAACAAACTTCTGCATTCTTATTGATTCTTCCATAGTGGAAATTCAATTTTTTTTTGCAATAACTATTCTCTTTATAACATTTATTTAAAAAGACTAAATTGGGCTGCTGCACAATGAAAGATCCTGTGCAAAAAACAATATGCTGGTGATAAATTAGAACCACCCAAGTAGCGGCACTGAATATATACTTATTATAGCTTATTATTATTACTTATTATAGCTGTTTTGTTGCATTCTCCATAGACTCTACTGTACAGTGTATCCATCAGGCAGCTTTAAACATCCCTAAAATGATTGGAATAACCGCTCCAAAATGCAGCCCCTCCATCTGTCAGAAAAGCCTTACGCATTATTTTAAATAACTGTTAGTGTATAAAGAAATTAATGTAAGTGGTCCTAAAAAGCTAATGTGCTATCTACATGATGTTCTGTGGTGTAATTCTATTGAGTGTAATATCTATGGCAGAAGTTTTGCTATTACCTTAGTGCTGCTCTGCTCTCAGAAAAACAGATTGGAGGATTCTACAGTGCATCCATGTAACACATGCACACTAGAGGCTCAGTACTTTTCACAGCAGAATATAGGCAAGTATAGGGCCTGGTTATGCCAAGATCCTGACCTGATGACAAGGTCAACCAATATTTCACAATTATTAAAATAATTGAATATTCATGACAAGAAGAACATACAGCCTTACCATCTACATTTGTACACTGCCCAGGAAATTATCACAAAAATGCCCACAGATAATAAAGACAGCAGAGAGAATATGGTTACAGCTTTAGCTTTACCTTCTTTTTAATCTTAAATTGACTGGCATAACAGAAAACCAAATATCTCCAAGAGCCACAGAAAAAAATTCATAATAAATCTAAGGCTCACATACACCATGTCCTACCAACTTCTTATTTATTTATTTTCTGAACTTGCAAACATTACCATATATAGTGCCTAATTTCATATTCATATATTAAATGTAATGCAATTGGACTTTTCTTATTTCCATTTATTTACTAGAGTCCTGCTTGGCACATGAAAAAGGGGACATTGCGGCAGGCTGCCCACTTCAGATAAGATAGACAAAAAAACTTTTATCAGCAACTCCCTCCTTCCTTGATAAGTCCTATAAAGGCACATTGCTGAAAATTATAAACAACACACACACACAATAACATGACATAACTGGAGCCAGAAGCTTTTTTTACATTTCTTAAATATCTAGATCTCAGTTTATGGGGAAAACTTGGGTGGCAGCACAAGAAGATTCCACTGCATGCACAGTAAGCAAAAGAGATCTATGTAAAGCAAGAATTATTTTTTACTTACAGCTACTTTTAACCGTTGTTCTATTAATTGAATTGTCAAGAACTCAGGTTATGAGAAAAGCAACTATTCCCTCATAGCCAGCAAATAGTAATACTTGGGGAAATAGTTTTAACTAACAAAAATCATAGCATGATCATTTTAAAAAGTCATTTTAAAATATCATGTTTTAAATAATGTATCTTACTTCTAAATGAGCAGTCAATTTTTCCTCTGAAAACACACATTCCCATTCTTTTTCTTACCAATTAGGAAATTTCTATTAGTTTAATAAGAAACGCTCTCCTAATTGAGTTCCAAGTTATGTGATGTATTGGCATCCTAGCCACAAGGGAGAAGATACTGCATGACATTTAAAGAATGTTCTCCCTTTCATAATGATTAAAGATAATTTGAGATTTGCTCTCTATACTGTGTATTCTTGGTAATTTTATTTATTAAGAAGGTCTCGTCTTTTATTGCACCACCAAGGAATGATTAGTGAAAATATCAACTCACACTGAACCAATTACCTGACACTCCACAATGACCTCTCAGTTGATCTTGTCGCAAGCCACAGTTATTGTGAAACCTCTGCTGGGTTTTCAGGTCTAGAACAATTTCTAAGAGGGAACATTTCCTGTACACTGCTTTTTATCTCTATCACACGGCACAGGAAAAGCTTTGAAGCTTTTGGCTCTCCATGTTCTATAGAACTACAAGTGCTGTGAACACACCAAAATGTATAACAATTTGTTAATGTTGGACTGGATGTTGACATTTGATTCTTATGCGGATATATAGAAATCTGCACTTGTAAGCTTGCAATATCCACACATTCATGTGATTGCATTGCTAAACACACCCCTTGTACAGATGGACTTTCAATACCCAAAGCCTTCCTTAACATTTACTTCCACTGCAAAAGGAAAATGGATTGGCACAAATATAATGTACACTGTAATAAGAAGTCCCACCCCTGTCAGGATGGGTAGCAGTGCATTCCAATCACATAGCAGAGATGTGAGCTCATGGCAGAGTGGAAAAACTGCCCCAATGCGGAAAATAGAGAAAAAATGTGTTTCGGCCCTTTGTCAACATTTACACAACATAATATTTGAGAAACACATATATTATGAACTCTAAAACCAATTTTCAAATTGCTTAGCTTATTGAAATAACAGATATGAATGGATCAAGACAAAGGGACAGTTCTAGACTTACACTGGCTCTGGATTTGCAGTCCTGCTTGATCCAGCTTTTCGTGGAAGTGAATGGGAGACCACATCCCTTGCTTGTATAGAGTTTTAAATCCAGACCCCTACCTTAGGTATGGATAGGGTGGTGTGTGTATAGCATGTCCATGTATACAGATACCAGTGGCAGAAGCAGTGCATGCAAGCACTAGAAGTGGCCATTAGCTACCTCTGTACAGTCTAAGGCAAACAAATGTTAAGAACTCAGAGATACAGCTCTGGAGATGTATTTGGTCTTAGAATGTAGCCACTTAATCCAGCATATATTAATATCCAAGGTTTGTTACAAAGAATGTAGCCCTATTAGAAAAAAAGTAGACATATCGAAAAACAGACATATCTCACTCATTTTGCCCTGTGTGTTTATGCTAAGCGAACACAGGAATTAGTTTTTCTTTAATATTTTAATTCTTGACCTCAACTGCTGACAAATGAACAAAGGAGAGTGATTTTGAAAACAGTCATTAAATTACAGAAAATTATACTTCAAGTAGTTCCACGGGAAGCCAATATCAGATTAATGATAAAATAGATGCTTAATTATTTCATTGCCCTCACGTGTCTTGACAGATAAAGGGGTTTCCAAAAGCTTGTTGCTTGTTGCTGCTAGACATGGTTCACTACTCAATGCTTGGAAACTCTCCTTCAATCATTATGCAAATCTTCCAAAACCCATTATGCAAATTTTATACATAATGTCACTACCTCTGTTCCATTCATTCCTAATTACAATTTTAGTGGATGATTAATTCCTTCAATATCCAGAATCCAGAGGTGTATTTTTTACCAAAACAGGTGCACATATGAAAATACAACATTTAAAAACATAAAGTAAAAGATAGAATACAGAGAGGCATAGGATAATTCGGAAAAACTATTTGGAATATTTACCTATGCTTAAGTAACATCCAAGGGATATATAAAAAAAATAAAACAATAAAAAAAGACCAACTACTCTTCGTAGAATTAGGTTTCCACATTATATACTGTCATCCATTTGCTTGCAAACAGTGAAACTGTTGACTAGAATTCAGCCATATTGAGGTCTGTTCTACTGTATTTGTAATATTAAAAGATTGCCTAGGTACACATTTGTTATTGGCTGCCTTCAAGTCTTCATTACCACTTTTATATCTCTAGAAACTAAGGGCCTGATTCACAGTTAAGAATCTGTGTGGTTTTAGGTGCGTGTATTTAGGAAGGTATATACTGCACATGCGTAGTAACTTTTTTACGCCATCTACAAAATTCAACTGTATGAACCTAAAGTCTCTAGGTTCATAATAATTAACGCAGAAAGGGGTGTGCCACAAATAATTAACTCGGACGATACGAAGACTGGGTGGAGGGAGGCATTTAAATGAGCAAAAGAAGGCGCAGTTATGCAGTCACGTTCGTAATTAGACGTCCTACGCACACAAATGCGAACCTAGTTAAGGGAGCCCTATAGCACTTGTAAGTCTCTTAAGAACCTGAAAACCGGGGGTTTGCTGAGGGAGTTGCCTTGCTACTAGTTGCGTATATTTAAGAAACTAACGCTTTCTTAAGTGTAAATCACTGGTAACAGTTTAACAGTCGATATGGACTGGATCCAGACTTCTGTTACTGCTGCACTCACAACTATTTGAGCAGCAGTAAAGGGGAAAGGCCACAAAGAAACAACCAGTATGGAAGTCTGGATCCAGATCTGTAGTAAAAGTGTGGCACGGTCAGGAAACGCCCCTTTTACAGAAGTCTGGATAAAACATAAAAAGGAGCTAAAGTGGGCAATTTAATTAAAATATATGGCATAAAATCAAAGATTGCATTAAAGAAGGAACTTTGACAAATCATTATACTTTAATGTTAGTCTGTTTAAGGAATTATATTATTGCTTTTATTGTTTATGGTTATTGCTCCTTATATTTACACTATTAAAAAGGTTTAATAGAATATATAATGGGATGCAATCTACACAATTTTTCTTGTCAATATGAAAAGTTAGATTTGACTTAATTTCAAAATTAGGCTACAGTTCCCAAGTAACTGCATTAAGAGCACGTAGGAAGAATTTACACAGACTGACAGGTGATAGTTATCTTTATAAAGTTAGAGGAACATAGTGTGCTTTTTCTTTGAATAATATTAATTCAACTTTGGTAACACAAGGTTAGAGTGTGATGCTGAGTAGGGAATTCACCGGGTGAAGCTCAATCCCCATGAAACAGTTTATCCATTTAAATATTTTCAGCTCAATAATTTATATCATTATACATCTCTCTGAATGATTCTAAAATGTAGATCTACGTACATATAGAACAATCAGTGCATTTTCATTCAAGTCGGATATTAGTATATATCCAACAAAAATGGTTAATGGATGGAGGTTTAATATTGGTTCAATTCATAAAATGGCTGCCTCTGCTATTATAGGTAATTATCTGCTATTATAGGTAATAGGACATCTTTAAATACCACAGGAAAACAAAAAACCACAGGAAAACCAAAATTATATTCATGATTTATATATATAGTAAGATGCACTGTATGGCAGTGAGAATGGATCTGGATGTAATATGGAAGATGGCTTTGGGATATTACATAGAGGAGAAATGTAATAAGACAAAGATGTGGAACAAAATTATAATCCTCCAATAAAAAATAGTTGGCAAGGCAGTAGGCATCTTAGTCATCATAATCATCCTTGACTTAAACTGCTAACTGGTGCAAAAAGATATGCAATGGACTCAGGGATTCTGGAATCTGACTCAATAGCCCTTGGTAGGGGTGTAAGTCACTGCCTCGAACAACCCTATTATGAAAGAGCCATTTTCTACTAGCCCACAGTGAAGTGCCTGAGAAATTTATTGCTTCTGTTTTACTGAGGAGTCATTCCCAGGACGAAGATGCAGCGGCGAATGTTAAGTATCCCTTCTCCTAATTCTCACCCTAACCCTCCCCTTACATTACCCTTACCCTCATCTCCCCGCAGCCTGACCCTAAGACTCCCTTCCCCACAGCCTAACCCTAAGACTCCCTTCCCCGCAGCCTGACCCCAAGACTCTCCTCCAGTCCAGTAGGTCTGCAATAGGTTTGGCGGCGGGTTGTGAATGAATGGGTAAGTATGCCAAATGGCATGCTTACCCATTCATTACTAAATTTTCAAAATACAGGCAGCCAAAAATGAGCCTTTGGCAGCCTGTATAAGTGTAAGAGAGACATAGGTAAGTATACCAGGAAGGAGAACACCAGGAACACAGGGAATCTCTAGGAACCTCAGTGAAGGCACACTGAGGAGATGGCCACAAAAAAACTGTAGAAAGTCTTCTATGGTGATTAGAGTTGACCAGTGACAACTCTGATGATGGTTATAACTTGAACAGCAGATACTGCGGAGATGACTAGTACTGAGCAGTAGGTGCTGCAACTGCGGTTGTACCACTGGAGCCTATAGTACAGAGTCACTGAGAAAAAAAAAGCACACACTGTGCAGCCGAGGATAAATAACAAGGAGCACTGGGACTTGCAGTGCAGGGAGATGTACACACTATGTTGTTGATGAAAACCCTTGCTGGAGCTTGTAGTGCAGGAGCGCTGTGATGAGAACTTGACACACTATGCAGATGTTAACCACAATCATCAGAGAAGCAGAACTAACACAAGGAGAGCTGAGTACACACTAGGAGACTCAGGAAACCAGACACGTGTTACAAAGTACTTGTTGCACTGGCACAGGTGGACTTGTGCCAGCGATTTAAATAGTGAGCACTCAGAGTCCATAGTCTGATTGAGAGTCATGTGGAATCCAAAGAGAGCATGGTTGGACCAGAGCAGTCACCTGACTGCTTCCAATATGGTCACCCAATGTGCACACCTATGGAGCTCAGGCCAGAGAAGAATCGGGAAATAGAGAGGATTCAGGAGAGAACAGGATGCGATAGAAAATTATGACTAGCATGGCCGTCGAATCCGAAACAAAGAATGCATTTAACTCTAAAGGTACCGCGTTTGTGACAAGATATGGATAAAATTTTGTATAAATTGGCAACCTTTTGGATAAGCTACAGTTATGTTTTAGTACTTCACTACCTAGGGCTGATTACAAACTAGGGGACCTAACTTCCTTTCTTTTTAATTATTAGACCTTCCAATATGACTCTTTCAGTTAGGAACACAATACTCTGCTCCTGAGTTTTCAATTTTCATTCACCTGGCTCTAATGAACTAAATGATAATTGAAAAACATTTTTCTACTCAACAAAGGTGGTCACCATAGTAACTGACAGTTGGAAGCTCAGGAGCACAGCGTTTTACTCCTAATGGAATGGGTCATGTTGGAGGGTCTGTATTATTTATCCTTTTTTCTTTTATGACGGTCGCAGCACTGGTAGCCGGCATCTTTACTTTTACAGAGACCTTTAATGATCATGGCTGTAGTTTCTAAAGATCACCCTCTTACATATGGCAATTTTCACAAGTATTTCATTTAATTAATTTCCCCCTTAAATGTTTATTAGGTATAGAAGAAAAGCAAACCATGAAAAATTCACATATTAGTCATAAACTGCATTTATCAAACATGGAATAACCAGGTAAAATGACTGTCTACACATGAACATAGTTCGGAGCATGCAACAGTCGAGCGAATGGTGATCAAACAAACAGGGTTCATGATCTTACTATTTTCTACCGGTCCCAACGGACATCTGTCAGACAGGGGACAGGGGACACTAAAATTATAGACCAGGATCCAGAGTTTGAAAATAATAGAAAATCAGAAGGAACATTACATCTGGCCAAAAACATGTTAAATTTTGGGAAGGGGGGGGGGGGAAGTCAAATAAATTGTATTATTTGCAGGGATAATACTTTATTTTTGCTTTTTACATACATATACTTGCCAGATCTATTTTTGCTTTTTACATACATATACTTGCCAGATCTATTTTTATACTTATTTAGACGACTAGAAAACATCACTATTCAACTCTGACACTGTTTGCAACAGATGAAGTTTTCCTTCCCTGTCCTCTTAATATTAAACGCCAATGTGTCCAAATAATCTTTGCATCTACAGGTAGAATTCCTTAATAAAGTTTTTAAATTGTGTTTATATTAAAGTAATGCAATGAGGTAATAGATGTGGCCTGCAGGATTATCCCTTGGATGTATAGTGCAAATTGAAAGCATCCAGTATTGATGTATAAAACCGTTGGGTTTAATCCCTCCAATTAAGTCACAATTTATAGCCTATCAATAGCAATTACATTATAAGCTTTCATGATCCTCCCCTGTGTAATAGCCTATATTTGTCAATGCTCTATGCAACTGCTTATTATGAAACACTGATTTTAGTGATAAATAATGTTTAAAAATGCTAATTTAAGACAATAACATAAAGACTTATTTTATTTTTTATTTCCTACAGATACTTATTTAATAACTGAATGCTGCCAAGGATAGAGATATGCCCATTTAAATGAAACTTACACATTTCTTATACTGCAAATTAAAAATAGTGCTACATGACAAGGTTGTGTGGTTGGGTTTTTACTTTAGTTGGAGGGGAAAGGCGGAGGGGGGGGTTAGTATTAAATGATAGGAATGGATTTCAGGTTGATTTAACCTGGAAATTTGGAGATTGTAATTCCAAATGACTATGCCTGCCCTTTTCCAGTGCACAGTATTTCTTTTCCCCCTAACATCTAACCAACCATTCAGTGACATTGAAGACTGACTCATCACAGCCACAAAAGCTCCTTTCCCTGTAGAGTACAAACAGACTATATAAATGGATTCCAGATGTTTTTGATGCAAATTTGTTCTTGCCCTGCAATCAGTACGTTTTCTATGCAGTTGCAAAGAATTTGCATAATGCATGCAAACATTAATAAAGGCTAAATACGGGCATCAGACTAACACTAATAAAACATAGATCAATGTTCTGTATCTATAGAATCATAACTTATTATTTTTTATTTTTTTTAAATGTGTAAATAAAATTACTAAGTGAAGAACATTTTTAATAATATATATGTATTTATCAAGACACCATGAAAGCTAGACATCATTTAAATAAAATGTTTGAGAAAACGAGAGTTGATCATTTTAGATGTTAAGCACATTTTTTATAGTTGGACAAAAAATAATAAAAAAATAAGCAAACAGTTCAATGTTAGAAGTAGTTAATTTGTAATACAATTTGCTACCATTAAATTTGAAACTATAGCTTTATAAAAAAAAACCATCTTGTTATGTTTCAGAAAGATTACCTACACCGCACTACAATTACAATCTGCAATGGGGTTAAGAGGTAATGGACCTGTAGCTCAACCTCCTGGCTAGATTTGCCCCAGTACAGCAGTAATAAAGTAATGAAAGCTCTGTATTCTGCAATATAAACATAGTAATAAAAGAAAAACAGTTGGGAGGTATGCACACTTTATTGACAGGAGTAAGCTGCAAGGGCTTCCTGTCAATCTCAGCAGCCCTTCCCTCTACAGCCAGAATTATCAGTCCCAGCAGGAGAGCTAAGTGGCACCGATTTCAGGACCAATTGTCCAGTTTATCAGTCACATGCCCAGCTTTACAGCGACCTTGCTATGGGCCCCAGCTTTGTCTACTTCTGCCCAATACAGACAAAACAATAATATATTGAAAAGCGGATTGTCACAAAAACAATACATATGCAGTATATAGGTGTTTCAGTTTCATGCAAGCAATGGGGTATAACTGATTATATACAGAGAGCAAATTAAATTAGATGTTATACTATCATGGCTAGAATATCTGACCTAATGTCCAAAAACATATTTGGATTAACCCATTCTTCAGATCTAAATACAATTACAGTGCTGGCCGTTTCTACTGATTCCATCCACTAAACCTAAAAGATGCTGTTTCCAGCTGAGCCCTTGTGAATTGAGCTTTAATCTACCATGAAAGAAAAGCTTTAGAAGAATGAGATCTTTGCACAAACCAGTCCTTTGGTCACAAAAAATATAGGACAAAGATTTCAGTCCGCCTTAAAATGTAATTTAGTTGGGGGGAAAAAAATCATACTGTACATCAAAGAGTAGCTCCAATTCAGTCCTAAAACATTTAGTGAATTTAACTTACTATTGGAGAATGATTGGTAAATTTCCTTTATCTACCATATACTGTAAGCATATGTAGAATGAAGCAGTTAAACTATCAACAATCTGTGATGAAAGGTATGAGGGAATATGTGGTGTAAATGACTATGCCACTAGTAGAACATATTATTTGCAAATGTACATTTTTTTTTTTATCATTCTGGCATTATCATATTTTTGTTTCAAATCAGACTATTATAATCTTTTTATTAAAAATCATCAGTATAGCTAGAAAGTACATTGTACTAACCAGAGTCCTTTTGCCGGACACTACTGAAACTTGTGCTTCTATTTTAATTCTTTTGTAGTATGATTAATAAAAGCGTATATGCACAGTGGAGAAATATAGAAATAGGAAAAGTTAGGTATCTATGATTTATTAAAGATGTGAGTATATATATTTATCTGGTGGGCTGTTAATGGTGAGAATATTTATGACCTGTTATGAGAAGTAGGAGTAGATGTATGTGAGACAGAAAAGGAGTTCAGGAAGTGTGTGTGTGTGTGTGTGTGTGTGTGTGTGTGTGTGTGTACACATCTATTCACATATTAGTGAAGTGTGACCTTAGTAAACAACATTTATACCTATATAACCTTATAATTATTGGACTTTGTTGGGAATGTAATAAGTAAATATGAAGAGAGGGATGCACTACAGAGTTATAGCAGTAATACAATGTATTACAATGTATTTATGAGAACATGGGGCATAATGCTTTTTAAAATAGAAAATAGAATAGAATAGAAAATCTAGTTCCGTACGTTAGGAGGTAACGATGAAGGGACTGACCCTTCAGGCACGCATGCCGCATCCACGCCATACAGCTGGGGACAGGCATTCAAATAAAGGGTGGAGGGGAGCCCAGATACGCATTAATTTGCATCTGTACGGACGCAGTTCAATGCATAAAGGTTAAGGTAGGGTTCTGGACACGTAAGCAGTGGCATAACTAAGGTGGGTTTTGTAGGGCACAAGTAAAGCGTGAGGGGGGTCTGGATCTGGTCCAATGTCCTCTGGTGTCAGGTTATACAGCATGTACAAAAAGTATTAATATAATATAATCTTGAACTGTTTTCAGGAAAAGTATAGGAAATCTTACACTATAACTGAGACAAGTTTAATCTGCTATGGATTTGGCAGCATTTCAGAAAATTGGTGTATATAAATTTGATGTCATCAGAAAATGACATCATCTAATAAAAAACCCCCAAAAACTAGCAATGGTTACTTAACATCAGTTTGTTTTATATCATACTGAGTCCAAACCAAAACATAGGATTCAGAATGAACCCTATTTACTCTCTAATACAAAAACCACCACCCACAAAATATACTTGGTATACATCTTTAATGTCAACATTGCTTACTCTCCTGTCCCAAGTCCACAACTGTTCAACCTAGAGTGTTATTGCATAATATTTTGGACTGTAACACATGTTCACCTCCATCTGCTCAATGTAATAAGCCGAGGTTCAGCCACCACTATATTTGCCTGAAAAATGAATAAACTTGGCACATTTCTTCACATTAAATAATATGCATCTGATAAACTACACGTGCCTGCCATCTAGCTATGACCAACATTTCAGTTTGAGATTAAGTTTGGAGAACTTGTTATGTATTAACCACAAAAACACAGATGAATCACAGTTTTACCCAGACATGTAATCAAAACTCTTCTACATTTATCTTATCTCAAGCTTATTCAACCTCTTCCTATCTGACATTCACCTCACACATCTCTCTCTACTCCAATCCACCCTAAATGGTGCTGCTACATCTTCACAACCGTTTCAGTCTCTGTTGAGCCACACTTGCTCCTCTTGTGTATGTGATTTCCTTTTCTCATTAGAATGTAATAAAATAGGGATAATAAATATCTAGACCATTGTGTGAGAGACGTGCACTTCCCTATGTGTTAGGGCTTCATGTGCACAGTATCCATAATGTGAATATCCTTTATATACTACCACTCTTTCTTCAGCTTATACTCTCATTGATGTTTCTACATGATAATACAAGAATAAAATAATTGATGCAGAAAGAAGTCTGTTATATTCTCAAGAGCCTGATACTAGTAATAGCATGCTGTTTATAGAAGGCTATAAGAGGTTTGTAAAATGCAATGTCAGACTTAAAAACAAATCACATTCAACCGCAACTTCCTGACCTAATCACCACAACATGCTCTGATCTAAACACAATGCTTCCTACATTTGTTGCGATATAGGCATATTAGTTATGCACTTCCTCCCTTTCTCCATACTTTGTGAAAACCATGTGAAAATGATCTATTTTTCTTAGCAATTCATTTATTTCCATTTATTTTTGAACTGTGTCTAAAAGTGAAAAAATAAATACATGAATATAGTCATAGAAGCCATCTTTATTTAGGTTGATAACACCCAATAGTAATGTGCCACAAATTACATACATGCATTGAAAGTTTTACCTCCGTGCCCTCAGTCATCACATAATGCAAGTTGCTCTGATCATTATTTCTTAATAAGTAAAGAAAAAATAAAAGGTTATGGACTAGATCCAGACTTCTGAAGCCATGGTACCCAAAGCCTGATGCTCACTGGATCCAGGCATCCGAGCAGGCTGAGGTAAAACATTCCCCTTACACGTACGGATAGGCAAAGTTCTTAGCGTCAGAAACATGCAGACATGACCAGGCAGATCAGGGGGTCAGCATTACGAATATGAAAGCATGGGGTTGCCGAGGTGCATCTTGGTTTCTTCTTGCCACTGATGCACATTTCGCAGAGTGCAGCTTTTTCAAGGAAAAGGATGCCATTTAGTTGGTGGTAAAGGAATACTGAGGTGCAGATCAGTAACCCCACGCTTTTATATTCTTATTCCTGATCTGTCTGGTCATGTGTGCATGTTTCTGCCGCTAAGAACCTATTGCAGTTATATTGGTTTAATTATATTCAGTTTACTTTAAAGCACTTTAGATGATCGGGGCACTTTCAAACTAGCATAGGGCTGGATAAAATAGGGGTGAAGATTCGCAGTGAGGCAGCAGGCACCTGGTTGAGGTACATCATTTATTTTTGATTACATTAGGGAGGTATAACGGTGCTAATCACTATTCTTAATAATGCATCATATTGTATATACTGTTCATTTTATTTGACCTTACCCTATGCCTTGGTAATCGATTAGCAGATCTCTATATGAATCATACATTTATATGCAAACTATAGGAGGCAGCTTTAAACAAATAACAATAATTTATTTTTAATTGATGAATTAAATGTTAATTTTTAACAGTTTTTTGGCTTTTGGTAAACCAACTGAAATCATGAATAGTTTATGGTAAATTGTTCTGGTGTGCACTTTAAAAGTGGGCTAACTTTTCTCTCCTTCTCTAGAGACTACCCTGTTTCTAGAATTACCTCAGACCACGATCAGTAGCACCCACCTGTTATGTAAGGGCTAATTCTCTCATACACAGTCTATGCGGCTGTCCCTTAATCCTTTATATGGTAAAATTGAAAGGCATAAGTTAAAAAGACCAGGCCAATAATTTTTCATAAAGCCTTATGACTGGAATGAATCAGGATATCTCTCACACATAGAAAACCACCATAATTGTGTTTAACCTAAACTACAGTTTGTGTAATCCCTTCCTTTGCCAGTGGCTGAACTACAATTTCCAGCACACATTCACTCAGCAAATTACAAATCCTACCACGTGTAGAGGACCATAGGATTTTAAATTGTGCTACGTTAAAGATCACAGTAAATTAGAGTTTAGAAAATGTCTGATCAACTTAAATAATGTTGCTTCAGTCATTTCTCATCAGGCATAATTACTAGATTTGTATCTTGTACAAGGCAGCTAAATGTAAGGACACTGAAAACCAGCTAATAAAAAAATATTATTTCTGACCTGCTATAGTACAACATGAACAACACTTTCCCAGTATGGTCCCAAAGGGGTATTTTAACTGCCAGCACGTGTCAGCTCCACTGCGCTCAGTAGCTGATAACAGAAAGTTTTGGATGCATACCATACAGTTCCATTGTTTTTCAACTTTTTCCCAGTAATACAACTAGGGATTATTAAATTCAGTGTGAAGAGTAGTGATTCCTGTCTAAAACTTTGTGTCCATATGGAAAAAGGTTGCTTCAATATTAAGATGCAAGAAAAAGCATCCTAAGTTCTTTGTGGGCACTAAGGTCTAAATATAAATATAATTAACATATATAAGAAGCTCACAAACCATACAAGTCAATGTTTAATATTTAAAGGTTAAACAACATACATAACAGTGATATTAAAATTAAGAATCAGTACTTGTTTACTAACATTCACAATTGACACAGGTTATATAGAGATATAGTTGCTTGATGTGGGAAATCCCACATCAAACCTGAAAAACAACAAACTTTATAACTGATCTTATTTAGGAACAGTCCAAAGAGTCTCTGAAATCACCCATGAATTTCCCAGGGTTTAAGTAGATTTAAATGCTGCAGGGCATGCTGATACTTGTAGTGCTACAAGCACCAGCATGCCCAAGGATGCTAGGGCATGCTTGCGCTTGAAGAACCAAAAGCACCAGCATGCCCTGTTATCCTATGTTAAACACAAAATAGTAATGGCCCACCTAGCTACATAATAAAATATAGGGCTGGCCATTAACATAAAAAAAATAATTTACATTTAATAGCCTTAGGGGTTTAACTTACTCATTACAGGTTATTGCAGTCCAGCTGAAGGTGCAATATTGTCAGCCTCCACAGGGTATTACTGGGCATTGCAGTCCAGCTGAAGGTGCAATATTGTTAGCCTCCACAGGGTATTTTAACTTGCTCACCATCTTTTCTGTTAGGATTGTCAGGGTACTAAGCGGATCTTTAACAGGAAAGGTGCTACTGTGTATGTGCTCTTCCTTAAGAATACGTACGCTACACACTAATACAAGACAGCGGAGTTGCTTTTTTGTAGCAATGAATATGTATGAAGTAGTAAAGTAAAGTAAAGAAAAAAAAAATAAAAAAGTAAAACCCTAAAGATAAAGACTATGGGCCTCATTTACTAAAATTGCTTTTTAAAAGCCATTATGAGTAACCAGCCATCGCTGTGATTTTCCAGTGAGTCCTTTTGAGAAAAAAAACGCTGGATTTACTAAGCGACGCTGTTGCCTAAAGATTTTTAATCGCTGTCTATAGCCATCGATTTTTCTAGGTATAAAGCGCTGAGCTTTTCTATTGAAAAGAACAGCGATTTTCCCTTGAAAAATCGATGTCACTTTTTTTGGGAAAAAAAAAAAAAATGACAAGCGCATCATTCTTGTAACCCTTAGCATGCATGCGCTGATAGTACTACAAGGCACAGCATGGCTGTGCCTTGTAGTAATATCAGCGTCAGCATGGCAAGGGTTATAACCATGCCGTGCTCTGCCCAATGTGTATAAAAAAAAAAAAAAGTGACAAAGCAACACATAGTCACAGTTAAATACATTACTTAGTTAAACATTCAGTTACATTATATATCCCCCTTAGATGTAAAAAATAAATAGGTGGCCACTCTGTTACATATAAACCTATGTGTATTGTGTTTGGTCTGTGTAAAAATGAATAAAAAAAAAATAAAAAAAGAGTATTATTGACTCACCGTTCTGCAGTCATCTATCTTGGGATGACTTGCTGACTTGCTAGGATATCAGGCTGAGTTGACTGTAGTCCAGGCAGAGTTGATTGGAGACCGGTGACAGTTGCTTGTAGCTCTGGTCCAGTTGATTGAAGAAGGGGTCCAGTTGCTTGAAGAAAGTTGTCAGTTGATTTGAGTTCTTCTGTCTGGTCCTCAGCCTTGCCGCGATGACTTCCTCCTTTCAGTTCAGGGGGGCCGATGCTAATGAGCATTCGGCCACCAGAGGTCCCCTTTTATATTGTCTATGACGTCATAGACAATATAAAAGGGATATAAAAGGGATTATGGGCGCTTTTAGCAAAAGCGACCTTAGTAAATGAACCCCTATAAATTGAATGATTTCAATTTATTAGTATAGATATTACAAAGAACAGAACTATTTGTTAAAATAAGCAGGTATAATTAAATATATGTGTAACAGAGCACAATGCAACAATAACATAAAAAAAGCAATAAAAAAAATGAAACACAAAAACTAAAATAAAACACAGCACATAAAAATACTCCAAGTATAGGAAACCTTTAGCAACTCAAAATGTTGGGACACTACAACTCCCAGCATGTTCCATCAGCAAAGGCATATCTAATACCTTAAAAAGCATGATGGGCCTTGTAGTTACACAATATGTGGAAAACCATAAGTTACTGCATCGTCTCATACAGTATTTTACATCTTACCATTTCAATCTTCAACTAACTGAACATAAAAAAATCACTCATAAAAAAATCACTCATGGCCATTGTGACTTATTCTCTATTAATAGTGGTCTTAATTAGCTATTAAATTAATTTTCCATTAAATAAGATTTGAAGTACATTTATGAATGGAGATTGGAACATGTCAGATTGTTAGTCACTGCTAACATTAAAGGATAAAAAAAAGACAGTCAATCACAGTGCTTAAATGATCACTTAATGTAGAATGCAAGACCCACAGAGGATATAGAATATGCAATTATACGTAGCCCCAGAAATGACAACATCAAGCGGGAGTAGAGGACATAAAGAAAAAAATACAGCTAAAGTCACAATTACATTTATTTACATAGGTAACATGTATGAAACGGCAATGCTGGTGGAGTAAGATGCACATTCTAAAAGTGGTATCATAGGTAAGAGCTTTGCCCATTTATATAAGGCGTCAATATAAGAGGAAAAATTGTAAAGTTGACATTATACAAACAAAATGTGGTTGGCAAATAGGATTAAAGGAGTACTCATAATCTAGCGTGCTATAAATCTTTTCATTTTATTTTATGCTTTGTACAAAGGTGGAAATATTTTTAAGTAGAGTTGGAGATTAGTCTTGTCCCAGTTAAGTGACTCAAGTAACATATTAGTGCTGCTTTTTAACTCTAAAAATTAGGACAGGAAAAGGATTTCTTCACCATTGTCTGCCAGCAAATTTAGTAGGTGCATACATTAAACCCAACTACATCCAGGAAACAGCACCTGGCAAAACAGCCACTCCTAGCATTAGGCTCAGAAACCTGAGAAACTAGCAAACCTTTCTAACTTAAAATAGATGAAGCAGATCAATGGACTTGCCATCACCATCTGAACTAAGTAAAGTAAATTAAAAGGAGTCAGTAAGTAACAGAACTAGCCGGTGTCTGCAAGGTCAAAAATTTGTTTAGACAAAAAAAAAAATAGATTTTTTAAGTAGTATTTTCTGCACTCTAATTTGAAGATCCAATATTACTAGTCTCACCCCAATAGAGGTGGATACTAGTAATACTGTAACTGTAAATTGTGCTGTGGATGCAATAAATACTACTTATAACCAATAGTTCCTTTATGTCTGGTGCTAATGACAATAAGTGAGAAACTGTGGAGATTACATTTGTGGCTCACCCTTAGGGGTAGATCCAGAGGTACGTACACTAGTGTATTTACGCTCGCAGGGGACGTAAAAACGCTGTATTGTATGTACTGCACATGCACGCGGCAGATGTTACGCCATGTAACTCTGAACGTACGTACAAGCCTACTATGAACAGCATAACTACGAACTAAGGGGCGTGACAGCCATACTACATCCGTAATTATACTTCGGAGACGGGGTGAGGCATTTAAATCGTACAGTATGGGCGTGCTTAGGCACTTACGTACGTCTAGCCTTTACGTACGTCAGTACTTCTGCTTCGAAAAGTTAAGGTAGGGTTTGGCAAGCGTAAAACAGCCAAAGTACATACGGCCTAGGCGAGTGTCTAGGGGAGTGCATAGTAAATACGCTATGCGATGAAATGAAATGGAAACGTAAGTCTGGATCTGGCCCTTAGTCACTGTTGCTTGGGGTTCCCTATGCTGTAAGTTAAAGTAAACTGCCGGTCACGAGTTTCTGTTTAGAAGCAACAGCAGTGGATGCACTAAAATGCATAAACTCTGCATAATTTTACATTGTTTCTGTCTCATTAGATAGCAACGAAATGAATTTTAATTTATTGTAATGTCCCACATAAAAAACAAGTCACGTCAGAGGCTTTCCAGCAGACACATAGATCACAGACATCACCAGAGGTGAGCTACTGTCTGATCCCTGAGGAAAGTATAAAGAAAGACAGTTGGAAAACGTGTCACTTGTTGCTGGTATCGTGGTTGGATTGTAAAAACTCAAAATCAAGAAGTAACATTTACACCCAAAGGTGACTAAAAGGCTTTTGAAAAACAATAGAAAATAGTGCATGCTGAATATTCTGAGAAAAATGTTGCCTTCAGGGGAAATGTAAATATGAAAACTTGTGACACAGAGAGTGCAGATTACATGTGATACAATGCAAGCAAACTTGGGCAAAAGATGATGGACAATCATTTCAAAAGAAGATAAGCTAAGTAAATGACAATCCCATGGGCCTTTTAGAAGATTCTAAGAAGCTTACAGATGGAGATTTTCAGGCAGTTTGTGAATGCAAAAAAAAAAAACTGTCTGCAGCCTCATTAACAGAGAAAATCCTATGAAATCAGCATTAAAACTTTACTTACATGTTCAATCTACTTTGCCTATGGACTGATTTTCTATTTTCTCTCTACAAGCTCATTGTGATTAAGCTGCATTGTTCCTCAACAAACAAGTACACATATAGGGCTGTACATAATACATAAAATACTGATTTTTGTGTGAAACACACCTAAACCCCTAATATAAAAATGCACAAATATGGTTTGTTTATGTTGACATAAATATACACAAATTTCTCTATTTATTAATGAGGAATGAAATAGAAGGGTACATATGAATAAGGGAGTTGAAGAATGTATGTATAGCATATACATGTGTTATGTAATAAGCCATCTACAAATAACGACAACCAGTTTAAATGACGCATACTATTGAGGTAGTGCAGGCAAGTATAACAGAGCATTCATATACATAAATGTTGGAGCGATTACCATGTGTATACTTGAAAATAAGAATTAGCACACAGATTCATGACATTATTATTATTATTATTAGCAGGTTTTTATCTAGCGCCAGAAGATTACATAGCGCTTTACAATTTTAACAATCAGTATATACTGGGTAGTAACAAACAGACTGGGGACCGGATCCAGACCCCAGCGCGCACGGAAAGCACGCGGGGGTCTGGATCCGGTCTCCAGTAT
>WWET01000130.1:51171-70746 GCA_011038615.1 Limnodynastes dumerilii | reverse complement strand
GAATTCAAACAATTCAGAGGATGTCATCCGTTCATTGTCCTACAGAAAGAATGTATGACTTATCATTTGAACTATGTGGCTGATGTCAGTTTCATTGTCTGAGCAGCAGCTGCTAACTGGTAAATAAACAAACCTTTAATGATTTACATCATGACCAAGAAGAGGTTTTTATGAGCTCCGCTGTATGTTACTGCACTTTATGTACTTTTTAGGCCATTAAGAAGAGGTCCATGGTGTTCCACCTCTTTGTGATGTCATGGATCCGGGCCCCAACATTTCGTATGCCCTTCATACAGTATAGAAAAAGAAAAAAGTTGTCTAAACTAATCCGTGCTTATAGTCCCATTATAATGTATATAAAAAATATACAGTCTTATCTCAGAATGGTTGACAATGATAAATGGAAATATGGCGCGAATGGTTGTACATACAGTTTAATAGATATAAAAATATATTCTGCTAAGAACACAATGAACAAGCAGCAAAACATATTGTAGCAATAAAAATAAAATGGCTTATACAGGAATACATACGGCCTAATAATGCATATATCAGGCCCACCTATGCAGACTTTATATTTAGGAGATCTTTATAGACTACAAGTTTGAAGAAAAGGATATCATTACCAACCATTTAGCGTCCCGCTGCCTGGTAACAAAATGCTCCTGGTATTAGGAATTTAGGAACTTAGGGCCGAATCCAGAACTCGTCTTCCATAGACGGACGTAGTTCAAAAAACAGTAGCTACTGCACATGCGTAGTAGCTATTGTACGTAGTCTGCGTATCGTTTCGATACATAGATTGCGTATATGCGGTCTAAAAGACCGCATATACGCAATCTACATTTCAAAACGATACGCAGATTACGTACAATAGCTACTACACATGCGCAGTAGCTATTGTTCATTGAATTACGTCCGTCTATGGAAGACGGACGTAATTCTGGATCCGGCCCATTGTGTTCAATTTGGAAATTAGTATTTAACACGTGAACAGCGATAGAGATAAAAGTGTTTATCCATGCTATTTTATTGTTACTGCTCTTCCACTTATGGTATGGTTGTCGTAAACCACATACCTGTTCGAAACTTTATATGTTCGGCAATAAATAAACCTAACCATAACTACTAATCAACTTATGTAGCTTCAATGCAGGTCTGATAGCAATCACGGAAGAGGAAGACGAGAGAGAGCCAACATAAAAGACAGATGTGCAGTGGAGCATGTAGCATCATCATGCACTCACACATTATGTCTCTGGATTTGTTTGCATATAATTAAATCTTTCTCCCCTCTCCAGTCCAAATGGATTGCGTAAGTTCGCTGTCGTACGTAGGTCAGGATCTGGCCCTAGGTGTGTACCAAAGGTTTAGCTTCACAGCAGGGTCAGCTATGTTTAAGTTTAGAATCCTCACAATGGGCTAGTATAACAAAGGGACCCGATAAAAAGCCTCAAAAGAAACAGACTCTCTCTGCTTTTTACTAAGCCGATACTATACCACCTGCTACCGATGCGTTTTAACTATATTTTTCAAGCATTGCAGGGGTTAGTGGCTAAGTCTTTTTATATCCTGTCTGACGTCATACTTCAAGACACGTTATACACAGAGCTGCAGAGTGGCCAACAAATAAATCCTACAGCAAATGTAGTGCTGGAACTTCAGTTTCAAGAATTCAAGATAAGCTTTAAGAATATATTGGGTTTTAATGTTGGAATTGGTACTGCTAATTCATTGTTTGTCTTCAATCCTTATTTCATATAAAATTGCAGAATACATAATTTCTCCAATAATCTGTTAATGTCAGACCCTTACTGTAACATCCAATAAGGAGTTTGACTTTTAGTAATTTATATAATAGAAAGCCATTCAATTTAAACTATTAGAATTAACCATTTGTCATATTATTATTATTTTTTATTTTTTTTAAAGAGCATAAACTGAATGAATGCAATATCTTCCTGGATGATTATGGCTATCATCGGTTTATTACAATACTTTCCAAATAAAATCTGTAGTCGGTGATCCCCCGAGCTGCATAATTCTTAATCAAATAAGAGTGATTTTGATCTGTGTGGTGTGTTCTTTGCCAGGGGTGTTTGTGCTTGCCTCTCAATACTAGAAGAGAACTCTCTGTCATTCCCACTGAAGGCGGAGGTGGCACACTGATCTTTTTACACACCCGCTTGCAGCCTCTCTTGGCTTAATAATCATAGGAGATTTTAATCTACCTGTTGTAAACTGGGGTGAGTCTTCAGCAAGCTCCACTAGAAGTAGGGACATTTTAAATTCTTTACAGAGAGCATCCCTCAAGCAACTTGTGAAAGAGCCCACTCACGGAAGTTACAATCTCCGGGTAGAAAGTGTGGCTTCCCGAAAAAGGGATATTGGAAAGTTATTTTTCGAATGTCCCTTTTTCCGAAGCTTACACTTTTAGAATTTTTTTTTTTTATGAATGGGTGTGCCGTTCAGCATGCTCACCCATTCACTTTCGGAAAGAACAAATCACTCCGCCACATCTCCACCACTGCTCTCCGCAATCTTTCTGCGGGGTTAGGATCAGGCTGTAGGGGAGGGAAGGTTAGGGTCAGGCTGCAGGGGAGGGAGGGTTAGGGTCAGGCTGCCAGGAAGGAGAGTTACGGTTAGGGTAGTGAGAGGGGAGGGTTAGGATCAGAATTAGGGGAAGTAGTGGGGGACTTTTTCTTTACACTTTTCAGAGCACCAAAAGCTTATGCAATCTAAATCCCAGCCAGTTCGCAACTGGCTGGGGAGGAATGGCCGGGGCCCCACACCCGCAGAGGTCATCTTAGATTTGGTACTTACAGATAGTGACAGAATCTCAGAAGTAAGTGTGGGTGAGAACCTAGGATCCAGTGATCATCAAGCAGTATAGTTTAGTATAATGACAGAGAGAGACACGTGCCACACAAAGACAAGGGTGCAAGACTTTAGGAAGGTGGATTTTGTGGAAATGGGGAAATGGGATTCTTTGGCAGAGTGGAGGCACATGACAGGAGGACAGGAGTACAGGAGCAGTGGAAAAATTTTAAAAATGCATTATAAACACGAACAGACCTTTGTATAAGAAAGGTTAGGAAAAAGAAACTATAGTGAAAGCAAAAAAGGTGGCGATAACGAAGACAGGGAGGAATATTTTGCAAAAGCACATGGAGATTAAAAAGGTTATCAGGGCAGCAATGACATAAACTGGAGAATAGGAGTCTTGTTGAGGGTAAAAGGGCTATGGCAGATCATCTTAACAAGTATTTCTGTTCAATATTCGCTAAAGAAAGAGTGGAGAAGGGTCCAAATGGGAGGGCTATTAATACAAAGGAGGCAATTACTACTACTTTCACTGAGGAGAAGGTATTATAAGTACTTTCAACAGTGAAAGTGGACAAATCAATGGGACCAGATGGAATACATCCTAAAATACTAAAAGAGTTTAGAGGGGTACTGGCAAAACCATTAACTGAATTATTCAGTCGCGTCATTCAAGAGGACTGGAAAATAGCAAATGTCGTCCCTCTGCGTAAAAATTAAAGTAGGAAAGAAGCAGCAAACTACTGACCAGTGAGCCTAACATCAGTATTAAGGAAATTGATGGAAACACTGTTAAAGTAATAAATTGTACAGTATCTTAAATCCAGTAACTTATAGGATCCCAAGCAGCATGGATTAACTGGGGGAAGTTCATGTCAAACAAATATTATTGAATTTTTATGACAGGGTCAGTAAGGTATTAGATAAAGGGGGAGCTGTAAACATTGCTTATCTAGATTTTAGTAAGGCTTTTGACACTGTGCCACATCACAGAATGTTAAATAAACTGGAAACTTTGGGATTGGACTTAATAGATATGATCTTGGTTACAGGATAGACAACAAACAGTTGTAGTAAATGGAATCCCTTCTGGGGAAAGTAAGGTAACCAGTGGAGTACCCCAGGGTTCTGTACTTGGACCAGTGCTATTTAATATCTTAATAGGTGATGTTGCCAGTGATATCGAGGAGAAAATATGCCTTTTTCAGATGACACCAAGATATGTAACTGGGTAGACACGCCAGGAGGGGTACACAAAATGAGGGATGATCTAGGTAGACTGGAGGAATGGTTAAGAGTTTGGCAACTGCAGTTTAATGACAAAAAAATACAGAATCATGCACTTGATGCACAAAAACTCAAAAGCTCAATATATTATTAATGGCACTACATTAGAAACTACTGAGGAGGAAAGGGATCTAGATAGGAGTCATTATTTAATGTGACTTAAAGGTAGCCAAGCAATGTAAAAAAGCAATGAGAAAGGCAAATCAGATGCTTGGTTGCATAGGGAGAGGAATTAGTAGCAGAGAGAGAGAGAAGTAGTGATGACCATTTATAGATCATTGGTACAATCTCACCTGGAATGCCGTGCTCAGTTCTGGAGGCCATATCTCCAGAAAGACATAAATACATTAGAGACTATGCAAAGAAGAGCAACTAAAATGGTCCATAGCATGTGTCACCAAACATACCAAGAAAGGCTAGAGGAACACGTATAACTTGGAACAGAGAAGGGAGAGGGTGGAATATGATAGCAGTTTTCAAATATATCAAGGTTGTAACCAGCTAGAGGAGGGTGGCATTTTTCAAAGAAATAGGTGTAATAGAACACAAAGGCATGAATATAAACTGGAGGGTGGTAGATTCAGAGGAAAAGTGAAAAATTACTTCACTGAAAGGGTTATAGATAAGTGGAATAGCCTCCTATCTGAGGTGGTTGAAGCTAACACAGTAGAACAGTTTAAATATGCTTGGGATAAATTTAAGGATATCCTAAATCTAAAACTAAATTGAGGGTAGATAGGATCTAGCGTCAGTATAGTTTTAAATAACCAACTGGACAAACTGCATAGGTCATGTGGCTCTTACCTGCCGTCGCTTTATATGTTTCTATATTGCTACCAGATATGTTTAACTCAGGCAGCTTATACAGAAGTGCACATTTTACTAACTCTGTACATGAAAAATCTATCAAGCCCTTATAGACCACTATTCTATTCTCAACAATATATATGGATGTTAAGCAACGGCCTTCTTAATTTTCATATACCATGTTCCTAAACACAGAAAAAAATTAAACAGCTTCAAAGTGGTAATTGATATTCATTTTAATTGCTGGGACTGTGCATTAGCTTTATGATCATTGGTCAAGTTTTTAATTAGTTTTTATTACTGTATTTCTATTAAAATACCTTACTTCTGTAAACTTTCAGCACACAAGGTTTTTCCTTTGTATAAATGTTGCAGATGAAGGACAAGACTAGGTGATTGTGCTCTAAATAAATATGCAGAGAAAATGGGGTCTCCAAAGTCACTCTAATTTATGTCACATTACATGGGTAGCCATGGCAGCTATTTGACACTCAGCAAAGTCTAAATCATTAATAGCAGTTAGACACATGTACTGCATTCTGCAAGCAGTCAGACATATAACATTCTTTTTTTCTTTTTTAAAAAAAAAAGGATTTAAGTATTTAAGTATGTGTTTGTGTGTATATACATATAAAAAAACTTTACAATTTAATGCTTAATAGAAGGAAGGCAAAGAAAACCATGTTATCTATAACTATGTAATTACATGCCTGTCAGATTTTAAATATGTGTTCAATTAAGTGGGATGCATTTGCTGGCACAAAAGGACCATTTTAGACAATGATACAGCTGAAAGCTTAATTTCGGTTCTACCATTGCCTTTTGCTTTTTATAGTAAAAATGTACATTCCGGAATGGGTACTATGTCAAATTGTATTATTTTGTCAAGGTACCCATTCTGGTTAGGGTTAGGCTGCGGGACAAGAAGGGTTAGGCTTAGGCTGCAGAATGAGGATGGTTAGGGGAGGGTTAGGGTTAGGCTGCGAAGAGTGGAGGGTTAGAATTAGAGTGTTGGAAGGGGATGGTTAGGGATAACAAAACGTACCTGTCATTGTTGCAGTCTTCGGAATCCATGCCGTCACAGAAGGGCAGAGTACTGAAAACTGACAGTTGACCCTTCATTTTGTAGCAGTGAATCCCACCCAATGAATAATGTAGGTAGTAGTTATTCTACCAGAAATGCATACTGCCACAGAAGATTCCAATTGGATTGCTGGTACGGCTTGTAAAAGCTATAACAACATGTTTAAACATATTAAGAAACAATCAAGTAGCCAAGAACACAGAAACTGCTGACATTTTTTAATACAAGTAAATGGCTAAAGCATGACAGTAACAGGAGGGTTTATTTAAAAGAAATACATATGTAATAAAAAAATAAAATAAAAAATAAAAAAAAAGGACGGGGGTAACATCTCTATTTTTATGATTAAAATGTTTAAGAGAAAGCATATAAAAACAGTCATATAACAAAGTCAGGAGTATGGAAATAATGGCATGTTCACCTAAAACAATTATCTTTTGTAGTGATAATTTCTTCTAATTCAGTGAACTGCTGGAACTAACTAAATTCTGATTGGCTGACTCAGCAATGCTAAGTTAAATGCTATGGTGGTTTTCCTTTATTTAATTTCAAGAAGTCAGGCTGATAAATACTTTATAAGGGTTTTCTTTCTAGTTGTGGACGATTTGTAACTCAGCAGTGCAGCAAATGGGGAGGTGAGTTTATCAGTACATTTTTCAATACTTTCTGCAGGAGCACATTACAGGAGTAAGAAAGGGAAAGTGTTACAGGACATTAGAATTCCAGGACATTAGAGACGGGCTAACCAAACTTGATTTAAAATAGCAATAGGTAGAACAACCAAATATATTTAGAGGTCCCTATTTGCAGCACAATCAACATTGGATGGAACTCTTAGGATAAATACTATAAAGGCCTTCCTGACACACTGATTGGGCATTTAGCTCTCTATGTTCACCTTGTAAAGAAGCCCCCAGGTCAGTGCTGGCTAACCTGTGGCACTCCAGGTGTTGTGAAACTATAATTCCCAGCATGCTTTGTCAGGTATCCGCTATGCTTTTGCAGTTAAGGCATGCTAGAACTCATAGCTTCACAACACCTGGAATGCCACAGGCTAGCCAACACTGCGCTAGGTCCATCTCCTGGTGGGCCTCATGTTGGCCCAGTTGATTCATGTTGCTGCTCCAGGGCCAAGACTATGTGGTACAGCAGAGATAGGACACATTTGTTTAAATGTGTTTAATGATGTGGTAGTATCGGATGGGAAGCAGGAAGGAACAAAGAGGCAAATTTGGAGATACTGGTACATTAAGTGTAGGAGATTTCCTGTAAGTTTGATGAGGAAAGTGATGTGGAGACACCCAGAAAGTCTTCGCCCTTCACCAGATTTTGCCATTCCAAAAATTGTTCCCTGGGTCATATAATGGGTGGCATAAGATAGGGGATGAGGAGATAGAGTTTTCTGTTATCACATTTCCACGCATCCTGGGCATTAGTCAGAGCAGATGTCTGTCGTCATAGAGATAGGAGCCGTGGGATAATGTCCACCATGCCCTCTACCATCGCGTCATATTGTTGTTTGGTGTCTCGGCAAATAAATCTGTTACAGAATGATTGAATGTTGTGATAGACCAGTGCAGTAACCAGTAGAGATTTAAAGAGGTACAATATAATAGGGAGGATATTTATTTTGATTATAATTATTCTACCAATCCAAGAACTGTACAGCTTGGACAAATAAGCCAAATCTTGCAAAAACTGATGGAGAAGAGGAGGCTATAATGGCTTTATAAAGGTTGGCCATGTGATATTGTGATATGGACATTTAATAGAGTTGGTTTGGCAGGTGAAGTCAAAGTTCAGGCATGAAAGTATTTCTAAAAAGGTTAAGGTAAATAAAATGGTGGCACGTCTGACTTGGTTGTTGATGTTATAGCCAGATAGGGTTCCAAAATTAGTTAGCTCTTTAAAGAGGTATGGCAGAGAGGGGTCTAATAAAACATCATCTGTAAATAAGGAAATTTTACACTGGGATTTCCTGATACAGATGTCAGTAATGTAAGGTTTATTTCTATTTCTATTGTACTAGCCAGCAGTTCACAAAAACTTCACATTCAGGGCCAGTATGTGTAGATTTACTGATATGGAGGATTAGGTCTATAGTTCTCTTACTGTTATGCAGGTCAAGGTGTATGAAAACCTGGGAGAATGAGGTTTCATATATTGGCCGAAATGTGGGCAAAGGATTTCATGTTCGTAAAATTAGTCAACGGCTGGTGCAGTTGTAAGAGTCTTTAGCAGGTTTGGGGGTGGCCATTATCCTGGCTCTGGTTATGCCAGAATGCAAGTGAAAGTAGGGAAGTAAGTAACTAATGGGTCCTGGGGCATTACAGGGTTTTGGGTTGACAGGGCAATTTTGATTTCCTCGTTATCTATAGCCTGGTTTAGTTTCACAAAAGGGGATGAGACAAGACTGGGAAAGTTGCTATCAGAGAGGTAGCATTGTATAGCACCTGTTTAGTCAGATTCTGACTGTGCAGAAGGAAGTAGGTTATATAGCATTTTATAATAATAGGGGAAGCTCTGGTTAATATTGCTAGAGTTGTATTGAAGGTTACACTGCAACTCTTTGTAACGTATGGCAAGCAGAGCCCCTTAGGTTTCTAGTTTGTTTGCCAAAAGAGAATCAGCTTGGTTACTCTTCTTATAGAATTGCATCAGAAGAGAGATTTACATCTCAGTTTGCAGGCTAGTGGTTAAACAGTCTAGTGGTAAACATTTATATCTATATTCCATCATCACCTCTATTCTAATGTGGAGGAATCATAAGGGAGGAAATATGAATCTTAACATGTTAAGACAGATAAATGATGCACCCAAACCAATTTGAGCATTATAATTCACATGAAGGCAGCAACACTTAATCATTATTAATTCTCAGGATACAGAAAGATAAATTAAAGATCAATATTTGTCCTGCTTCAGAATGCTTGTTAAAACCTTATTAATTCCCTGTCCAGTAAATCAGTCTGCCCTCCTCAGAAACAGTTAACCTTCATGTTGTAAACATATTTATGCATCTGCCATTATATATTGTAATATAATTTCTACCATCAAAATGTAAAACATGTATAAGAGCAATAGGGTTACTGAATATATTTCTTTGCATTAACAATGACTAATTTCAAACAATGTAAAGGCCATTTAAAAAGTTATCTAGGTTCATGAATTACCAATGGAAAAGAAAACCATGCTAACAGTTCCAATTCTAAAATAGGTAAATATATTATTGTGGCTATAGAGACACTGCTTACACATGTTTTTTATTTTTTATTTAATTGTGTCTGTTAGGTATGTTAAAGCATAAAATAGGCAATTACAGAATAAACTTAAAAAAACAGAAGAAAATAAATATTTTCTAATAGAGTGAGTAAACTAAAAGCTGAAAGAACAAATTAAACAATACGGACTAAGAAAATTAATATCACAAAAATGACATCTCAGATAAGAAATACAGACGCACTTTAAAGAAGTCAGGCAGAGCAAATCACAAAATTAGACATTTTACAACTGAAGTGATTACTTACTTTTCATATGTAAATATGGGTCTTTATGGCAGAAACACAAAAAAACTACAATCAATGCACTAATTTGGCAAAGTTGTAATAAGCCTCTCTAGTTTTTAACCTAAGCACAGGTGTGAGGGTTGCATTATGCTAGATTAAGAAAACAGAGCCATATCTGTTCATGGAGAGAAACTGTAGTGACATTTAAAGAAGCAAGAAAATACAGAGCCTGTGGGTGAACAGGACAATTATGGACACAATCCAAAGAAGCCAGGAGCAAACTCTGACTTTTACAGCACAGAGTAAATGCTAGCAGCTGGGAACATTAAACGACCCTAAAAAACGTATGAATGAACATAAAAATATATAGATAAATGAAGGGCACTAAATTTACTTAGATATTGCCTTCTGACATTGCAATTAATATTTATTTCAATGTGTCATTTGAGAAATAATATATACAGAGGTTACAGTTGTAAAACTGCAATAAACAAATAAATTCAAAGTCTCCAGAGTGCATTCTACTATACATACACACACACGCATACATATACATTTATAAATATGTTTGTGTGTATGTATATATTACTGGGTTGACTGGATTGGACATTTTAAGATTTTCATGTACTATGAAGTATATCAATTAACACACAGAGAGCTCATCATACAGCACGTGCCAACTCTCCTGCTTTCTGCAATTCCATAATTACTACACTACTGGATCAGCATCAAAAATATTTCTGGCAATCTACATGTCAAAATATGTTATTACATTCAGGTGGCTTTGTGCATAAAAACTGCATTTTGCAATTTAGAAGTCATATAAATAGATAAAATGGCATATGAACGACAACTAAAGAAGTTATTACAGCGATTAAAGAGCATAGAGCAATGAGAAAGCCAATGATCAGAGAATCTATATAAATGAAATATTAATGGCCATGAAAAGTTAACCAAGCTATAATTTAACAAAACCTAATTTGAACCCTCTAAAGGTGAACTTATCAAACTAAAGCAACCTTAATCACCCTTATCACTAAAAAACAAACACATACATAGGAAGGTTCCATATTCATCTCCCGGAGATTAGGAGGGAATGACCTCTGGTCCAGCCAACAGAGAGATTGCCTAGGCTGCAATGTATCATTGCTTTCAGTTCTTTGATTATCCTGTAGGAACCATGAGAGGATGACATAACAAACATCCTGTACAAAGCAACAATCTATAGAAAATGTTTGCTTAACAACTGGTGGAAAATAAAATGTAACAGTTAAGTGAAGTAACCTGGTATTTTCCAAATGCTGATTCTTTAATGAGGTTGTAAAACCATCAGACCCTTGAAAAGTCTACATGAGAGAATGATATAGAGGAGATAGCAAAGGAGAAATAATTGTTTTAATTGTCTGCACAATGTAAATGTTTAATACAGTGGTAAATCTATGTTGATAAGAGATGTACATATAAAAATGAACCCGTAACCAATTTACAAATTCAAATAAAACTATTAGAGGACTTGATGTTGCTCACTGAGCTAACAGAGTATTGTATTTTTTTTTATCTCAAAAAGAGATAAAAAAAAAAAAAAAAACATTTTAAAACACAAATATACAGGGGTATTAATGGCACTGAATAGGTGACTGTCCTGTATGAATATGGATAGTGTTTATTAAAGGGGTAGAACATGCATATCGCTTCGCTTTTGAGCTAATGCCACTATAATAAAAGAAAAACAGAGGTGGAATAAATAACACTGTGGTCCTAATATCTAAAGGTAGACTGCTAGACCTGCAGTAAAAATGGTAATCAATAATTTACTGATACCAGTGTATCTATAATTCAATAAATGTAATAAATCACTTCTTTCATGAAATATTCAAAACAGGTGGACAATGTCAATGTATACTCAGAAATAGACTTGCCCCTAATTAAACAGCTTGTAATCCACCAAGCAGACCATGATTACATAGTACTACTTTTCACTAAAGAACATTTATATAGTCATATATCAATACATGTTACAAAAGACACATTTATGACCAACCCCTACGTCCACTGTATTATCTCATGACAGGCTTTGCTCAGTTTCAAAGCACAGGACCAGGAGAAGAGGGAAATATTTATCTACCAGTGTGTACCATGCTTATTAAAGTAACAGTATAATGAGAAAAGGAGCAGGTTAGGGAGCAGGTTTAGTCATGTCTGTCCTCCTTGGTTTGTTTGCTTAAACTGCTATTACTTATTGATAAACAACTGTGTAAAATCTAATAAATAAGGAAACTACCATGACAACAAGTCACCTGACACAAGAAACTGGATACTGAATTACTATAAGGGGGCACTTTCTGATTGCTAGGATTGTAAAACTTTCCTCTTTTGTGCCTTATTGTCAGGACGGAATTCAAGATCCAGATCTGTCCTGGTAAATATCTCGACAGCAGACCTGTTACGGAATTGCTTCCAGGGTGTGGAGTCTAACTTTGGCCTGGTCTTCACTAGGGTACCTGATGGTGGGATAAGGCTTGTGCAGCAGCACTCCCAGCAGGTCACAACCCCTGCAAGGCAGCCCCAGGTGTAGCTAAGCACTAATAACCAGACAGGAGTGAAGAGATCAACAGTGTTTTTAGTGCACACGAAGCAATACAGAAAACAGGTGAATAATAGCAATAATAAGAATACAATAACAGAAGTAACAAGACTAGATAAACTGCAGGCTATAAATACTACATATCACATATACGAACAGGAATCAGAGGGATTACCAAACCCAAGCAGGAGTAATGGGAAACACTAGATGTAAATAAAACACAAGAGTAAATTACAAACAGAAGTCCAGACAACAGAGACGATTATATGCAATAATACAAGAGACAATGCAAGGATTCAACGAACGAAAATATTTCCATCCCCATATTTAAGGTAGGCATGAGCTATCGTACCTCCGTACAAACAAAGATGTTAGCATCCCCTCATGAAAGAATGAGAGAGAGAAAACAATATGTGCAATCACTTTTTTGAATCTTCGTGTATACAGCAAGGTCTAAAAAGAAACAAAGGCCAGTAGCTGCCATTGGATGTTGGGTCATAGTGGTTCCCATCGGTTCCGTTTGCCGCTATGAAAGTTACATTTGCGACATACAGACAGCTAACAGCTAATTGTCTGCTGTCTCTATTTAGACAATGTGACTAATTTTTTTTTTTTATAATGAATGAGTAAGTATGCTAAATGTTTTTCAGCAACTTACCCATTCATTAGCTTTTCACCATCCAGACTCGGCGCAAGACCCGCCAGGTTAGTGGACTTAGGCTAAGAGGAAGGGATGTAATGTAGAAGGTGAGTATTATGGTTAGGCTGTGGGGAGGGAATGAAGCATAAAAGGGGAATCTTAGGGTTAGGCAGGGGGGAGGGGATAGAGCTTAGAAGGGGAATCTTAGGTTTAGGTTGCGGGTAGGGTATGGAACATAAAAGGGGGACGTTAGGGTTAGGCTGCATGGAAGGAGGGGTCAGGGTGAGGAATAGGATAAAGTTTGGGGTTGGGGAAATACTCTCCAGTTGGGTCTAGGGAGTCCTTTTCAGAATCTTTGCATACTTCACTCCAGTGGAGCAGAAACAGCTGTGTCTGGTACTTAATCTGAAGAGGGGTGTTGAAAACAGACCTCTCGGAAAAGGGAAAGAAGGAGAGAGAGGGTGTGGAGAAGAAAGAGAAGTCTTATCTTTTTACTATACTTTTTTTTTCTTTTTAAACAGTTTCAGCAATGACACAGTAGTGGTGCTGACTGTATTACTGTCAAATGTGTGTTATTGTCTCCATGAGACCATAACCAGGTCTTGAAGGCTTTAAGAGTGCCTCTAGGTATTATTATTATTATTATTATCATCATCGTTTATTTATAAGGTGCCACAAGGAGTCCGCAGCGCTGTACAAAATACAGACATACAGGGTAGGGATGGGCAGCATAGTATATATTAAATAAAATATGACTATAAAAATATCACAGAAATACAATAAAGTGAAGCAAGCATGGAACGCAAGACAAAATGCAAGGTGTCAAGCTTGGAAGATCAGGTAGCAGAGGATAGAGCGCAGTGAGAGGTTGAGGGAGCCACCAGGTGGGGATTGGGTAAAAGGGTAGCAGAGGGGGACATGAGGGTATAAAGTGAGGGGAGAGTGGTGGATGAAGGAACAACACTAGGATGGAGGGCCCTGCTCACTTGAGCTAACACACTATATGGGAGGGAAGAACTTACAGAAGACATAAGGAGAGGGAAGGAAGTGGACTGCTGGTGTTAGCGGAGGAGAGTGGGAAGGAAGAGAAGGGATTGATGAAGAATGCAGCTAGGATGTTAAGTGAAGGAGGGGTAGGCTAGCCTGAACAGGTGCGTTTTAAGTGAACGCTTGAAGACCTGCAATGTGGGGGAGAGTCTGACTGAAGTGCAGAGGTGCAGCACAGGAGAAGTCCTGGATACGGGCATGTGATGTGGTGGATCAGTAAAGAGGTCAGACAGCACTGGTTAGCAGAATGGATAAGGCGGGAAGTGGTGTGCATGTTGATAAAGGATATTGATTAACCCACTCAGACTGCATACTCACTGAAGTTATTAGGTATCCTGATCAGACATGATGAGCACGTTATGCAGTTTTACATTCAGGATATTAATAAAAGTAAGTTGACATATCTCTGAGCACCACTGATTGCAACAGAATATATCTATATCAGTCCCCAACCACTCTCCTGCAGTAATCAAATTATTAAAGGTTCATAAAAACAAATAAATGTCATTTAATAAATGAGTAAATTAAAAAGTAAATAAAGACACAAAAACAAAGGTTCCTTTTCAACCTTAATGAGGCAGTGGTTTATGATCAAAAGTAACAGTTATAGATATATTGGTATGGGTTGCAGTTGCCGCTAAGGAAATCGCTATTTCGCTATTACCGCAGCTTAACATTGCCAACAGTTGTTTCATAAAGTACTTCAAACGGTAGTCTCTATAATAAACACTTGGGTAATAAGTTTAAAGCAAATCAATGGAGATGGCTCACAGTTTTGTTGGTTATCGTTTTGTTCCATTCAGACAGCGGGTTGCTGTCCAGGGTTCAGTCCAAGTCCTGTTTAGACTTTCGATGTTCCGCAGGATTTCAAACGGTGCTGTAAGGTATAATTACCCCTCCTTGTCTCCCCTGTACCCGAATACATCCAGCACAGCTGACACGCACCAGCACAGAGGAAACGAGGCTTGGAGACCGGAGTCAGGCTATACGGTGCGCTGACAGAAGAAATCCACGTGCAGCAGACGCTGAACTTCAACAGGGGTAATTATACCTTACAGCACCGTTTGAAATCCTGCGGAACATCGAAAGTCTAAACAGGACTTGGACTGAAGGAACCCTGGACAGCAACCCGCTGTCTGAACGGAACAAAACGATAACCAACAAAACTGTGAGCCATCTCCATTGATTTGCTTTAAACTTATTACCCAAGTGTTTATTATAGAGACTACCGTTTGAAGTACTTTTTCCCACAAGAAACTTTACAAGGTTTTCAATTGTTCTTGGTAAGAACACAGGGTTTTGTTTGACTTAAACCATATTCCTTTATTACTGTTTATAGTTGTTTCATAAAGAATTGTTTTTAGATAGAACGGGGACAAAGTCAAATGTTCAACATTCAATGTTTCAGCAAGAAACCCATTCCACATGCAGTTAGGGTTAGGCTGCCGAGTGGCTGAGGAGTGGGCAGGGTTAGGGTTAGGTTGTGGCCATGAATACCTAGGTTAAAAAAAAAAGAAAAGAATACCTAGGTTAAAAAAAAAAAAAAAGGAAAAATAAAGTAAATTAAAAAAAAAAAAAAACCTTCCTGGAAACATAATAAAAATTAAAATACCTCCTGCACTAAAGGCCGCAGCAAGCCCAGGCTGCCATTAAATCTTGGCTATGCGATGTTAGCGTTTTGGTCCAACATCGCGCCTAAAAGTACTGCAATTGAATCATGAAAAGTTGTGCTCGGGCGCAATGTTGCCTAATTTGTATGCAAAGTAGGCAACATTGCAGTCAAAATGCAACATCGCACTTACTTGAATTGGGTCATTATGTCTCCAAAATATTGAAAGCGATATGGGGTCATGACCTCAACTCCAGGAATAGAAATTTAACAGACAGGCAATATAGAATGAACATTTTGATGATTAAAAGACAAAAAACCACTAAATTAATATTAAGAACATCATACTGTAAGCGTCAAAAACGTCAAAACATGTGCCTTTAACATTAACTTGTCTAATTATGGCTAAAGGCACACAGTTGGGCCTTTCAAGAGAAAAAAGTAAAAATCAGATGGGAAACGGAGATTCTAGGATACAGGCATTCCTATCAAAAGCTACTGCTCTTTTTACAAAGGGCAAGAGAGCCCAGAAGGTAATCTCCATATGAAAATGTTAGATCTACTACGAACTATGAAGCACAGGAGTGAGTTAGGGAACATGCTACAACAGTAAATGTCCTAAACAGCAGCTTTCTTAGACTTCTTAAAGCAGCAAGACTGAAGGTTAATTCTTACAAATAGTCACTGTATCACAATATTGCAGTACACTTGGAATGTAATCATAGCCATCAGCAAATCAAACACAGCCTGAAAGCTAAACCAAAGGAAATAAGAATTCTGTTTCCCCTGAAAGCATAAATAAATTAACAACCACTACATAGGGGCAAGGATTAAATACGCTGGGAAAAACACAAATAAGTGGCATACCATGCCAGATAAATATCTTTAAAAAAGATTTACTGCCACAGGAATGAATGACCCTTAAACTTATGAATCTGCCATTTATATGACAGAAATCAGAGAATGAACCGGATTACAATAAATTCAGTACTTTTATACTAACAAGAGTTTGTTATATGTTATGGGTGATAGTGAAAAATGAATAATCTGAAATGAAAGCAGGATATGCATGGATTGGGTGTTATATTTGTGACCAGTCAGGTCTGGAGTTGAATCGTAAGGGGATTGAACAAATGTGTTACAGTCTGAAACGTCAAATCTACCACAATGTGCATGAGGAAGTGATTTATGCAAATCAAGGCCTTAAGTTCTGCCCCGTCATTATTAAAACTACGAATCCTAGCATTGATAGACAGTGGCAGGGCTTCAGGATGTAATTTACATAAATCATGTAATCGAGCCTTGTCCCCATACTGTAATCTCCTAATTCCCTTTGAGATCTCCTGGAGGGAAGAAGTGAGAAGTAAGCAACTATGCTCCATATGCATCTTCACCCACTCCCTGCCTGCTCCATATGCATCTTCCCCAACCTCTGTCTCCATATGTATCTTCACCCACTCCCTGCCTGATCCACATGAATCTTCATTCATTCATGTTCTTGACGGTTACTTAAATACCAGGGACCAGATTTACTAAGCTGCAAGAACAGAAATGTTGTCCATAGAATCAGATTCTAGCTGACATTTGAAAGTAAGAGGTAGAATCTGATTGGTTGCTATAGGCAACATCTCCACCTTTCCTTTCCCGCAGCTTAGTAAATCTGGCACCAGGAGTTAAAGGAGACAATTCTTAATCAATATAATATTTAATAAAGAATTAAGCAAAACACATGGATAATACTTAGCTTTGGCAGCTATTGCTTGATAATGAACAATAGACTTCCAGGAGCCCCTATCGCGATTGTTGTTTAGGTCAGTCCTATAACTGTGGAGCTAATCTTGTGCTAAGCCCTATACCCACCAACAGCAACAGAGGTTATTATTATGTTTTAAGCAAGTTAATTGGTACTACTTATCAAACTAATTTCTACATTCCACATATGTGCAGTTCAAGCTAGCACTGCATAATATTGGTAGCACATACGCTCCTACCAAGCTACCATATTGGCATGACTTGGCTTTGAACATCTGAGCTCTGCAGTGGGATGCGGTGCAGGCCGATGCCAGGCTGGAGAGGCGCCAGCAGTCTTCCCCCCAGCTCCCCGCTCTGGTGGCTGGTATCTCATACAGGAGGTTCCTGTATGAGCTGCTGCGGTCATTACATAGAGCAGCTGATTTTAAAATTCTTTTCAGTTGCTCTATGTAACACCCGCAGAGGCTCATACAGGAACTTCATGTATGAGGACAGGAAGGAGACGAGAGAGAAGGCAAGCACTGCAGAGGAGAAACAGCATGGGGATACTACGGGGGCTGGATATACATGACGGGCATACTGGGGGGTGGAGGCACATGATGGGGATACTGGGGGGCTGGAGGCACATGATGGGGTTACTGGGGGGGTTGGAGGCACATGATGGGGATACTGGGGGTCTGGAGGCACATGATGGGGATACTGGGGGCTGGAACCACACGATAGAGGTATTAGGCGAACTGGAGACATGATGGTTATACTGGGGGACTGGAGGCACATGACAGGGATACTGAGGGCAAGCTGGAGGCACATGATGTGGATAATGGGGGGCTGCAGAGACATGATGGGGATACTGGGGGGCTGGAGCCACATGAAGGGGATAATGAGGTGCTGGAGACACATAATGGGGAATATTGGGGAGCCTGTTGACACACATGGGGGAAATATTGGAAAACTGGATACACTGTACACACACACAAACTAGATAACAGTAATGTGCTTACAAAGCTGTTATTCTTTTGTATTGTGGTTACAAAAATGTTGAATTTATTCTATAGTAGTCAGAAGGATGCAATCTGTATTGTATGGAGGCCTGTATGGCACAGTGGTCACTAGGATGATGGGACAAATCCAGAACGTTTCCATGTGTATTTACGCCTGGCAGAGACGTAAAAAGGCAATTTGGTATGTACTGAGCATGCGCATGACAGATGATACGCTACCTAATGTAACTCTGAGCGTATGGGCCTTTCACTAATCAGTCGCGTAAAAACGTTCGATGGGGAGTACCAATTTTACATTATCCGAAAGTACGATGAAATGATGCAATATAGGCGGGGGTTTGCATTTAAATCATACAGTATGGGCATGCTTAGTGGCGTAACTATGCTCTGCCTATACTTACATGTGCGGACATGAGCGGTTACGCTGCCAAAATTTAAGGCAGGGTTTAGAAAGCGTAAAGCAGCCAAAGTACGTACATGCAGGGGGAGTGCCTAGGGGAGTGTATAAAAGGTACGCTCGCGTAAGTACGCTACGCTAGTAAACGGATTGCAAGCGGAGTTCTGGATCTACCCCAATGTCTGTATGGCATGGCTGTCAATTAGATATATAGGGCCGGATCCAGACATACGGGCGCCCGGAGGGAAGCTATTAAAAGTCGACAACCCTGCTTTACATTAGAATTTTTTTGATTTAGTATCATGTGCATCATGTGTGTGAAATTCACTGAAGGTTGACACAATGGGCCTTTATTAAATGTATGCCCATTTGTGTAGCATATATTGCATATATTAGCACTGTACTTGCCCAGTAACAAATGCTGTAAAAATATTAGAGGTATTGCAGTTCAATTCAATGCACTGGACAGCTGTGACTGAAGGGACATTACAGTGGGGAAGAGGTGGACTAATGTAAACCATATTAAGTTATGCCATGTTCTCATAAATTAGACCAAAGCAGAAGTTTGACAAACTTATTTTGTCAATTTTTTTGCTTCTGCTATGCAGAAAGTATTAGTGCAGGATGAAGCCATTATAAAAACACTCTTATCGATATGGTCACTAAAAGGATGGAACTGTTGTTTGTACTGTGCAAAATTATTTATTCATAACTCACAAATGTATATAATATTTTGTAATATATTAGTTGGTAACGCTTTTTAAGACACCAGCATTGTGACCTAGGAGTCAAACAACTTTTAGAATAGCAGATTAATGATAAGAAGATAAGAGGAGAAGTTAACAAATATATCAAACTTTAAAATAATGTACCCCATATGATGGATGTGAAATACATATTTATGTCTATGGGCCTGATCCAGACCTACGACCTACGCCGATGCGCTGTGCTTACTAAAGCACAGCGTATCGGCGTTCATTTTGACAGACACTCCCCCTGTGCGGGCGTATGGCCCCTTCCTTACGCCGGCTGAAGGCT
>WWET01000130.1:7399-26075 GCA_011038615.1 Limnodynastes dumerilii | reverse complement strand
ACCACCAAACAGAGAAGCCTTGCAAGTGGCTGGTGGCTTATCATATATCTGTTGCTGGGTGATTGCAAGAGAGCCAGGCCTTTGTCTATATAAAACTAACTCTGTTACTTCTAGTTTAACCTCCACATTTTTCATATATTTATAGTTTTTGTAGGCAAAGGGAACGACATAGAATTCTAAACTGGTAGATTATGCTTTTGACATATGTCAAACTCAAAACACCATTCTGCTGGAGAGAACTAGTGCTGAAATATCATCCAGAATATTATATTATATTCATAGTGATACAATATTTATTAGTGCATAAATGTGTGACCTGTTTATTAAAGGTACATTATTATATCTCTGGCATGTATCTGAGAAAAAAAGATTTGAATATCATGAATAAGGTAAAACCATCATAAATAAGAAATGTGTTTGGAATAGAAAAGTCATAACCCCCCCAGGAATACACACACAAATAAAATTGCATGAAAAAGCTACAATTCTATTATAAAATGTTTGTCATTCATTATTAACGAAATTATGAGTTAGTAGAGATTGGACATAAATAAACATTACATAATTGAAATACATAGTATAATTTATTTTGCTATGATTGCAGAAGTAGAGAATGAATCCAGACCTTTGACTAGAGCTCAAAGCATGTGCAGGCAAGAGTAAGCCACTTTCACATCTAAAAACACGATTATCCGGGTTATTGCAGGGTGAATTGCTGGGGTTTAAAAAAATAAAAAAAAAAAGCTACGTTGTAAGACCATGTCTTACACAGGACTTTTTAAAGAAGTGGACCAGAAAGGAGACAAGCTACAACAAAATTCATAGCGGCAAATAGAGGAACTACAGACGGATCACAAAGGGGACAGTTTGTCTGTCTTTTTCCTTTCTGGTCCACCTGCAGTTCCGCTATTCGCCGGTATGAATATCGTAGTAGCCTGTCTCCTTTCTGGTATACTTCTTTAAAAAGTGCTGTCAGATCTGCATTGGTTCAAAGTAGATCCTTGTGGAGGTGCAGACCGCCACCCACTCACCATAATCTGTAGGTATTAGCATGTGAAGGAGTGACACCCTGTTACACAGAGTTGCTAATGAACTAAGTTCTGTATGCTAGGATACCCATAGTGTAACTTATGGCGCGCACTGCCCGAAAAACACCCTAATTCAGGATCAGGCTCTAAGGGTCTGATCATAATATACGCCGGGCAGATGTTGCCCAGCGTAATCCATGAATCTGTGTGCCCTGGATCTGGCGTCCGTAACTCCAGCGTAGTTACGGAGGAAGTGGCTGTAGTTACGGAAGGTAAGCGGGGGGGGGAGATTAGGAAGGAAGGGCTGGGTTGGGGACTTACGAGCATGTGGCTGGTAACAGCCGGCTGTTACGCCGGCTGAAGTTAAGATAGCCTTCAGCCGGCGTAACAGTGTGTAATTACACCGGCCACAGGGGGAGTTTTGGGGGAGTGCACCAGAGCTACGCTGGCCGTAAATACGAACCACGGCACAGCATAGCTCTGGATAAGACACTATGGGCCTGATCCAGACCTACGCCCGCTGTAGTTAGTACGGCACAAGATAGGCTGAAAAGCCAATCTGCACATGCGCCAGGCAGATGTTGCCCAGCGTAGCTACGGTCAGGGCGTCCGTAGCAGCAGCGTAGTAACACTGGAGGGGGCGCCCCCCAGCGTTACTATGCTACAGTTAGTGCAGGTAGGCGGGGGAGGGAGGTTAATGAGGCTAGGAGGGCGACGTTTGCGTTGCAACACTGTCGTCCCTGCATATTAGCACTCGCTTATGCCGGCTGAAGTTAGGGTAGCTTTCAGCCGGCGTAAGCGATTGTTAATACGGTAGGACAAGGGGGAGTGTCGGGGGTGTGCAACGATGTTACGCTGAGCGTTAGACCGCTCAGTGTAACATCGTAGGTCTGGATCAGGCCCTATGTGTGCAAATGTTAGGAGTTTAGGAAACAAAATCCCTCAATTCATTTCAATAGGTCTGGATCCAAAAATAAGCGCAGATTTTGCAAGAGAGATTAACAAAGGATTTTGTGAGCCTATATTCTGTACATGCGAGGGGAGTGCACACCGCCATATGCATTTGACAATGCCATATTGCAAGACAATGCTAAAAGCACAGATTTTTACCTGTTAATATGTTTTCCTTGACTCCTCCATGTTAGCCGTAACACCTGGGTTATGTCCCATCTCCTTGGAGCCAGACAGGAAGGAAGAAGCGTGTTCGGGATAGTAGCTGGGAGTGCGGTCTCAGAGTGGCTGTTTTGGAGACTTGGGGACCTCTGCCGGGGGTGAGCTCTCAATCTCCCTATCTCAATTTTTTTCAAGTCAAGGTGGTTTTACACACCAACCCTAAGTTCCTTCCAAAAGTTGTGTCAGCCTTTAACCTCAACCAGGACATTGTTCTGCCATCCCTTTGTCCTAATCCCAAATAAGAGAAAGAGAAGAAATTCCATTCGCTGGACTTAGTCAGGGCGTAAAAAATTTACATTGACAGGACATCGGCCCTTAGGAAAACTAAGCACCTATTTATTCTGACTGCGCTAATAAAGGAGGCCCGGCCTCAAAATCATTCATTGCAAGGTGGATTAGGTTGTGCATAGCAGAAGCATACAAGATAAGAGCTAGGGAAGCACCTAAATACCTTAAAGCCCATTCAACACAGTCCATGGCCACATCTTGGGCAAACAAGGAAGAAGAAATCTGCAAGGTGGCAGGATGGACATCAATACATACTTTCGCCAAGCATTATAAGTTGGATGTCATGGCATCAGCTGGTGCTAAATTTGGAAGGCGCGTTCTTAGGTTCTTAGCGCCATTGTTTTAAGTTATAGTTGAAAGGTCTGCCCAACAGTGAAAGTAACTGCTTGGGTATGACCCAGGTGTTTTGGCTGACATGGGAAGGAGAGGAAAGCACAGATTATCACCTGTTAATATGTTTTCCTCGACTCCATGTCAGCCCGTAATTTCCCAGCCCTGGTTAGAATTTGTTGTTGTTGTTGTTTTTCTTTTGCTGTTAACCTGTACACATTATTTTAGCTGAGTAAAGAGGAAGACACGGACTGCAGGAGGGCATGGACTTATATACTGCAGGGTCTTCTTCCTTCCTGTCTGACTCCAAGGAGATGGGACATAACCCAGGTGTTACGGCTGACATGGGGAGGAGGAGGAAAGAACATTAAAAGGGGAGGCAATAATCATCAGAGATTTTAATCTAGAACTGTAAACTTGGGTGACTTTTTTGCATGCTCCACTAGAAGTGGGGACAGGAAGCATACTTTAAGCATTTGTTAAGAGAACCCATTTGCAAAGAGGTTATTTTAGATTTAATACTTAAATAATGAAAGAATCTTAAAATTGAGTGTGGGTGAGAACCTAGGACCCGTAGCACACAAAAACAAAGTTGGTTTTAGGAAGGCTGATTTTGTGGAAATTGGAAAATGTATAAGTGATTCTTTGGCAGTTTGATGGTACCTGAATGGAGTGTAAGAGAAGTTCATTATTAACAGCAACAGACCTGTATATCAGAAAGATTAGGAAAACCCCCAGAAAAAAGGAAGTGAAAGAATAAAAGATGGTCTTTAGGAATTATAAGCAAACTCAGAATAATAATGACAGGGAAGAATATTTTGCAGAACATGACAGCAAAGGAACAAGCTGAAGAAAAAAATGTCACACTCACTATGAAAGAAGGACAAAATATTTTTCAGGTATATAAATAAAAGACAAAAAATAAAGCGGGTAGTATGAGACTCGAAATGGAGAGTGAAAGTCTTGTTGAGGGTGACAGGGCTATGTCAGATCATCAAAAAATGTTGTTTAAATAATACTTTTCAATATTCGCCAAAGAAAGAGAGGAAGGTATCATATTTAAATAGGTTTATTGAGTATTGATACATAAGGAGGCAATTAAGTCCTTTCACTGAGGAGCAGGTATTAAAAGAAATCTTAAAGCTTAAAGAATACAAATGAATTGGGGCTAGATAGTATTCATCCTAATATACTAAAAGAGCTTAAAGGGGTGCTGGCAAAATCATTAATCAAATAATTCAACCAGTCATTAAAAACAGGAGTAATAGACTGGAAAATTGAAAATGTAGTCCCTCTGAATTAAACTGAAGGTAGGGAGTGGCTAAATACCAACCAGCGAGTCTAAAATCAGTAGTAGAGAAATTGATGGAAACATTGTTAAAGGAACAAATTGTACATTATCTTAAAGCCTGTAACTTACAAGATGTCAAGCAGCATGGATTCAAAGGGAGAGATCATGCCAAACAATCTTATAGAATTTCTTGACTGGCTCATTAAAGTATTAGGTTAAGGGTGAGCTGTAGATATAGCACTGGATTCAGTCACCACTCGAACATGCTTCGTATATATATGCTTATGTATTTTGAAAAAAAAAAATTTGAATGGGTATGTATGCCGATCAGCATGCTTACCCATTCATGCATTCGGAAACGCTGCTGCAGAGCCGTTGCACCGACTGGACAGGTGAGTAGGACTCTATGGTTAGTCCTACAGGTAGGGGAGTCTTAGGGCCAGACTACGGGTAAAGGAGTCTTATGGTTAGGCTGCGGTAATGAGAGTTTTAGGGTTAGGAAAATAGAAGGGGAGGGTTAGGGTAAGGATTAGGATAAGGGTTAGGATAGGATAAATACTCACCATTCAGCATGGAGATTTCGTTCCTGGATGATTGATTGCTTCTCCTCCCCGAGGCAGAAGCAATCAATTTGGGAGCCACTTCAGAATTCAGTGGTATAAAATGGCCCTTTCAAAAAAAGGTCTGTCTGTACCGCCGACCTACACCAAGATTTTAGTAAGACTTTTGAACACGTGCCACAAAGCAGACTGTTAAATAAGCCAGACAATTTGGGATCGGAATCAATGATAGCTGTATGGATACAATCTTGGTTATAGGATAGACAACAAAGGGTTGCAACAGGGCATACCCACCAGGAAGAGTAAGAAAATAAGTGATGATCTACATAGACTGCAGGAATGATCAAGTCAAAACTACTTTTTTGGCATTAAACTACATCATACACGGTGCGTGCTGTACAATGACGTTGTGGTGACCTTAGGTCACCCAACGTCATTGTGTAGCGCGTGATGCAAGGGAGAGCTGGAGGCAGAGCTGCGGGGAAGAGAGCCAGACGCAGGGACCGCCAGAGGGACAGCCTTTCCCTCCTTACCTTCTGCTGTCCCTCTGGCAGTCCCTGCATCTGTGTCAGGCTTTCCCCGCAGCTCTGTCTCTGGCTGTCTCCCTGCGGTGCACACTGAATAATGAAGTTGGGTCACCCCAACATCAAGACATCAAAGGTAAGTGACAAATTAAATAATTAATATGGAGGCTGGCATGGGCAGATATGGAGGCTGGCATTATGGGCAGATATGGAGGCAGACATTAAGGGGCAGATATGGAGGCAGACATTAAGGACATTAAGGGGCAGATATGGAGGCCGGCAATATGGGCAGATATGGAGGCTGGCAATATGGGCAGTTATGGAGGCTGGCAATATGGGCAGATATGGAGGCTGGCAATATTGGAGGCTGGCATTTGGGGGCCGACATGGAGGCTGGCATTTGGGGGCCGACATGGAGGCTGGCATTTGGGGGCCGACATGGAGGCTGGCATTTGGGGGCCGACATGGAGGCTGGCATTTGGGGGCCGACATGGAGGCTGGCATTTGGGGGCCGACATGGAGGCTGGCATTTGGGGGCCGACATGGAGGCTGGCATTTGGGGGCCGACATGGAGGCTGGCATTTGGGGGCCGACATGGAGGCTGGCATTTGGGGGCCGACATGGAGGCTGGCATTTGGGGGCCGACATGGAGGCTGGCATTTGGGGGCCGACATGGAGGCTGGCATTTGGGGGCCGACATGGAGGCTGGCATTTGGGGGCCGACATGGAGGCTGGCATTTGGGGGCCGACATGGAGGCTGGCATTTGGGGGCCGACATGGAGGCTGGCATTTGGGGGCCGACATGGAGGCTGGCATTTGGGGGCCGACATGGAGGCTGGCATTTGGGGGCCGACATGGAGGCTGGCATTTGGGGGCAGACATGGAGGCTGGCATTATGGGCAGACATTAAGGAGCAGATATGTTGGCAGGCATTAAGGGGCAACTGAGGTAAGTCCAATGTTTCAGCAGGGAAGGGGCAGAGACTGGCAGGACACACATAGAGGGGGCAGACTGACTGGCAGGACACACAGAGGGGCACACTGGATACTGGGTGCTGGATACACATGATGATACAATTAATGACATTTTATTGGTATCTATTTTTATTTTGAAATGTACCAGTAGCTGCTGCATTTCCCACCCTAGGCTTATACTCGAGTCAATAACGTTTCCCAGGTTTTTGTGTCAAAATTAGGTGCCTCTGCTTATATTCGGGTCGGCTTATACTCGAGTATATACGGTAATTTAGAAGTCTTATGTTAGTCAACACCAAAAAAAAGTAATAAATCAAGTAATATAAAAGGAAACTACCATGTTTGTGATGATTTTGACCATACCTTTTTAACATGATCAGGTCCCATGGTAAGGGCCTAATTATCAAATGTTAATGTTTCCTCCCCAACACATATATTGTTTTAACTTGTTGAAATGATTGTGCACACAATCTAGCAATGTTCACCTAAAGTTAATTTGAGCAGTAAATCTGGGTACACACTACGGACAACATTCACAGTTTTAGCATATCCGCAGCTAAAACGTGCTATGCAGAGGTGCGTGGTTTTGTTGCAGGCACCTCTAAATTGCCCGCAACAAAAACACGGCTTTAAAAAAAAAAAAACACACACACAGTTGGAGCCGTAACTGCAGTTAACCCTTTCCGTTTTTTTTTTGTTTTTTTTTAATAGTATAAATATTTAAAAAGTGATTTTCCACACTGACCAAGCTACCACACACTAGAGCGATTATTAGCTTGATCACAAAATTATCATAGATTGGGCCAAAAATCACTCTAGTGTGTATTTTTTTTTTATTTTTTTTTTACAAAACCCTCAAAAATCGTTAGGGTCTGATGAACTCAGCAATCAGGATTCCCCATTGATAATCGTATCCTAGCTATGATTTTTTTTTTTAAGGCCCTTGTTCTTCAGCACTACGCCTCCCCTCCTACCTCTTTGTAAAATGACACAATGGGGCTGATTCAGAGTTGCACTTCCACCTTTTTTTAGGTGCAACTGAGGACCTGAGCAACACCATGTTGAATTGCAAGGGGAGGCAGATTTCAATTGTAAAACCAGAATTAAAACTAGAAGGTGAAGTTTCTTAGCTCAACTCTATTTTATAGAATAAACATAAAGCTATGCCATATTTTAGTTCTATGTGTAAAAGTAAAGTATTTTCCCTGCATGCAAAATATGTTATATTAATTAACACCCCTTACTTTAAAAAATGGTTTAGCCGAGCTGTACACTTGCACCTAAAAAAAGGTGTAAGTGCTTCTCTGAATCAGCCTCAAGGATGTGTCAACAATCTGTGCACACAATGAAATAAGACTATTTAGTTCCATGTTTGCAGCTGATGAACAGATTTATGGACCGGATTCTTACCCAAGTTTTTTCATACAAGCATAGATTAACGTGTTTAGCTACTACGCATGGGTAGTAACTATTTTACGCTATCTATGTACCATTTCGATACGTAGATTGCATACATGCGGCCTTTAAAGAGATGGTCACATGGTTCTGGCTTTAGCTGATTACTTCTGATATTAATATTTATGCTGGGTTGCAGCCTGCAGTCACAGTGATATTGCTATGTGATCTAACCAACCCCCACCCCCCTTCCCCTGGCCACAGATGGCAGAATCAGGCAGTTCCCATCTTTGGCTGGCAACTGCCATCTTGGTCAAAGGGTGGATATGCCCATTTTAAACAATAAGATGATCAGACCCAAGCCTTTGAGGACAATTTTGTTAGCATTTTCAAAATCCATCTGCACTACACACTACAATCGGCACTCCTCCGAATGCCGGTCCCAAATTATGCTGACTACATTTTCGAATTACTAATTCTTAACAGCAGCATGGAAACATGTTTTAATCAAGTAATAACGTCTGAGTTAAAAGAAAACCTTTCCGAGTTGCTAAAAATTACAAACAATCAAAACATGCTATTCGTTGTAATTAGCATCCATTCCAGGGTAATGTGACATACATCATAGGTGTATGAGCTCCTGCGCTGCCATTTTCGACCTCTCTCTTCTCCCGATGTGGTCCTGCCTCGTCCCCATCACTGGCCGTTCCATTATCCAGCAGCTCCCGTGAGAGCAGCCTTCCGTCCACAGGAACCATGAGGCCGCTGCTTCGGAGGCTCCTGCGGGTCTCTAACCGATCTACCTAGCATGTTTTGATTGTTTGTAATTTTTAGCAACTCGGAAAGGTTTCCTTTTAACTCTGACATTATTACTTGATTAAAACGTGTTTCCTTGCTGCTGTTAAGCATTAGTAAGTCGAAAATGTAGTCGGCATAATTTGGGACCGGCATTAGGTGGAGTGTCCTACAATTGTATCTATGTTCAGACCAATAATCACTCATAATCATAGTGTGTGGCCAGCTTTATTTTTTATGTTATTATCTTTTTACAGAAACAGATGTGCATAAACCGTATACAATGACGTTATTTTATATCATAGTTGCCAACTCTCCCTGAATATCAGGGAGACTCACTGAAGATTGGGTAATCTCCCTGACGTGTTTGGTAATCTCCCTGATTCTAATTGCATCCATTGAGGTCTATGGAGATGGCCAATTTCATGGAGGCCAAAACGTAATGAAAGACTCAGCTGCAGTCAATTTTATCTTTTCTATAAAGATAGTACTGAAAGTATTCACTGACAATTTAATAATCAATAAATACTGATACTGCCATTTTTATTGTAAAATTATTTTCTTGGCAGTGCTAAATACACCTATGGGTGGAGCTATTCACAGGACACACCCCTTTGGTGCAGCGCCTTGATAGTGGTCTCACAATCTCCCTGATATTCATTTGCAAAAGTAGGCAACCATGTTTTATATACAAACTGTAATGCCCCAAATGGCAGGTAACACACAGTTCATTATGCTGCCTTTAAAAGCAATACTTTTTTATGTAGTTAGCTAGAACCCAGCCTAAATTAAAGATAGAGGAGAATGAGGACTCCCCGCATTATAGTTGTGCAAATAGGTCTATTTATGTGATAATAGTCTGCTGCTGCTTCTCAAATAAACTATCAAGCTAATTAATAACTCAGGTTAAAATATATTTATCCCCAGTTAATATATGTTGTAGCTTTGCAATATATACTATAACTACAAACAACTCTCTGTAGGTGGTGACACATGACAGATAAGACATGCCGCTGAGTGGTACACGTGTTTACCCCTCCCTTTCCGGTCCTCACCTGCTTTTCTGGTTCCTGGGGCCCCTTCCGAGGCCTTGCTCTTCCTCTGTGCTCTGTATGCACATACTCTCTATCACCTCCAGAGCCGCGGCCTCGGTATGGCCTTCGACCGCCGCCACCTCCCCCTCTCCGATGTCTACCACGTCCACGATCCATTTTCAAGATGGTGCAACTAGGAAATCCTTCCCTTCTCAGAGCTTCGGTTTAAAGAGAGCGCGGTGTCTGCAGAAAAGCGTTTCCCTGGGTAACAAAGCCCACCTCGTGGCGTTCCCGCTCTGAATGCGCCTGTCAGTGACAGAGGAGAGAGAGGCTCGTGCAGCTGTATAATGCTGCCTGTCACCTGACAGCACATTACACACAACTAGTGGAGGATGGCATACTGTCATTATCCGTTATGTTACCGAACAACAATAAAGAGTATAATTTTATAAACTTTTTCACCTTTCAATTTTTATTAAACAAGGTTTGCAATTAATTTTTGGTACACAAATAAAAAAGGTTAAGGGGACCTTTCATTACAACCTAAAAAATAGTATACGCATTTCCCCCATCAATAATGTCGTGTTTTTCCATAGATGGTATAATACATATTAACATAGTGGCAAGATTTTAGCTGTTGGCCTTTAAAATGCACTCTCACCCCTAAACATGCTGGATGCCTTACTGAAGCAATGGGCTCTTAATGTTCCACTATATAGCTATAAGGATTTGCATATAACAAATTACATTCTAATTAATTTTAATTTTACATCTAATAATTTACTAAAATATAATAAGCTATGCAAACACTGGTCCATGCTAACAAAAGTTTTAAACTATTATGTTTTATTGTATTGACCAAACTGCTAATTGATAAATGCAATAAAAAGCAATTGCATACAGTAATTAGACATGGGTTTTGTTAGTTTAAAACTCAAGCCTCTGAATTGTAATAAATTCACTTAAACAAATAAAAGCCTTTGTTTGCAGTGCTACCATATTTAAAACATAATCAAATCATGCAATTGTCTGGTATAGCATATTTTCTATATTTCTAAAATGGCCTCACACTACGTGACAATCTTCTTGTTTATTGTACAGTGTTTGGCATGGATCTATTTGTTGGAACGCCAACAAAGCAGTCCAAAAACACTCACACAAGGCAGACTGACTGATTCAACATAAATGTCAATTCTGTTAGGATTGCACGGGTTGGTAGGGTGATTGCCTATTCATCAAACATATGGGGGATGATCCAATATTTGGGAGTAAGGGCAGAATAGATGCAAGTGTACAGCTATGCTAGACTATTTTGCAAAGTAAGCGGTGCTAACTAATTTAAATTATTTTGCATGCAGGGAAAATACTTTACTTTTGCACATAGACCTTAAATACTGCATAGCTTTATATTTAATCTATAAATTAGAGCTGAGATAAGAAATTTCACCTTTCAATTCTTATTCTGCTGTAAATTAGCCTCCCCTTGCAGTTCAACATGGTATTGCTCAGGTCTACACTCACCTAAAAAATGTATCAGTGCAGCCCTGGATCAGCTCAACAATGTCCTTGGCTCTCAAAACATCATGGGGCTGATCCAGATTTTGGCCCAGATTCAGAGCTGCGCATCCGTGTTTGTTTTTCAGACGGAAGCGCAGCAAAAATGAGCACTGCGCATGCTCAGAGTGAGAGTGCGCACAGAAAGATGGGTGCAAGTCTACCCATCCGTCTGTCTGTGCATCCAACTGCACTGTGCCTTTTTCACATTTAAATATTCTGTGCAGGGCTGTCCAGTCGCTGCCCATGGATGCCAGGGAATGCTGGCGCCTGAAGAACCACAATCGCCAGCATGCCCTGCCAGCCAGGGCCCGCTGCGCCATAGAACTGCCCCATATTAAAAATCATAAACATAAACTATAGTGCCAGCCATATTAATGTTAAAATGAAAAAAAATTACAGTAAAAAATAAAATAAAAATACTTACCTGCTCTTCTGGGGGTCCAGTCTTGTAAGCTTTTAATCCAGGGAAGGGGGGGGGGGCGTGGAACCCTTCTGCTTCTGCCACATGCTTCTTTCTAGGATGATTTCTCCGCGCTAATGACAGTTCTACTGTTATTTGGGGAATATTTATAACCTTGCCCATCTCGGGCAATCTTGTTTCAAGCTATTACGGCTCCGACTGCTTTATTTAGCAACTTTGTACATAGATCTGCAGCAGCGCCATAGAGAGCGCTGCCCCCCTTCCCTCTTCTCCTAGGATTATCAGTCCCATTAGAGGAGGTGTATGGTGCCGATAACGGGACATTTCCCTAGCGTTTATCAGCTCACCCCTGCTGTGACCAATAATCTTACTAGTGTTTGGTCAGCTTTAGTGAACTTTTCTTCAATTGGTGGAGAAAATTCAGTTACACAAACTATGTAGTAGGAAATAAGTCTAGAGCAGGCCTGGCCAACCTGTGGCTCTACAGATGTTTTGAAACTACAAGTCCCAGCATGCTTTCACACACACACACCTCTTCTTTTAGGTTTACCGGTCCCAGCAGTGGAGGTGTTTGGTGCGAATAATGTGAAATTTCCATAGCGGGAAATCGTCCCATTTATCGGGCCACCCCCTGTTTGTACCGATAATCGTCCTAGTATATGCCCAGCTTAAGGGTAAAACCATGTGAAGACAAATTTAAACAGTGAAAACAGAGTTAAAATTCAGAATTGAAATTTCACAGCTCAGCTTTAATATCAGATTACTCTTAAAGCTTTACAGTGTGTGAGTTCTATGTGCAAACGCAAAGTATTTTCCCTGCATGCAAAATAATTAGTTACATACCTCGCATTGCAACATGGTTCTGTTGAAGTGTACACTTGCAGTTGTTTTGCCCTTAAAAAAATGTATGTTGTGGTCTTGTATTAACCTGTTGCCTGAATATATACATTTCTCACTTGATATTATAAAAACACTTTTTTATCACATTGTTTTGTTCTGTCCTCATTTGCATGTAATTTGTTTTGCATTCATTGCTTTTAATTTATCTTCATTTATCTAACAGCTCTGTGGCAAAATCACCATGGACCAGATCCTTAGTACCGTGAGCCCACCTAGTGCGTAAGTGGACTCTGGACTGGAGGGGTCATGCACCCACCAGATGTTACATTACTTTTAGTAACGTAACTTCCATCGTACGCAACAAAGCTTTGAAGTTAAAAGGGGCTGTTCTTCCCCTCCACCCACAAAGGAAGCATTTAAATTTTACAGTGTGGGATGGGACAAACCGCTGATCCGCAAGTGTGAGTTAAGGCTGCCTTACTGTTTACGACCGAGGGGATTTAAACACCCTCGCACATATGGAAATCATGCGGGGTTGTGGATCTGGTCCCATTTCTTTCTTTCTTAACTTTTTTGTAAATTGGGGTCACATATAAGTTATAACCCCACACTGAAAAGGCCTATGGGTTTGTTTAAGAAAAGTGAAATCTTAAAGTTATTTAAAGTAAAAGATTACCTGGCAATGGAGGACATCTCTCCTTCATTTTCTGCTGGTTTGCATTTCCATCTTTGCCCTTTTTGCACAAAAGGAACAGAGAGAATATGCTATTTAGAAACCACTGAAAACAAAATATGGATGGCTCTGTAATACATAAACTCACCTTTTCAAGATTTCTGCTATGACTGAGCTGACTCCAAGTAATTTTTAAAATCTGTATAAATATCAAAAAATTTTATTAATGGAATTTGTGGCATACGTTATTGTGATACACATTCCTGCATTATATAACCTCCAGATCCCAGCAGACAGACACAGCAGTGTATATAGAAGAGGCCTCTGAACCCATTTTCTCAGTACTCTTGCAAATATGGGTTTCACTTTTAGCATTCTTGCAGTATTAAATAGAAGGTGGTGAATTGAATAAGTGGCAATGTGATGAGTCAAACAGTTGGTGTCACAAGATTGAGCTATACCTATGTAAACAGACCTCTTGTTCAGAGTCACATTAAGACACTTATTTACTTGATGGCATGTCTGTTCAAAACTGAAGAATGAAGGCGAGTCTAAATGCCTATTGTACATAAATGTTATCAAAACTAGTCCGGCAAACAGAAAAAACAAAAAAAAACATTTAGACTTAACACTGAGTATTCAAAGTTAGTGGCATCTAAGGACCAGATCCAGACTTCACTACGAAAGTGTATTTATGGCAGTCGCTGCCAGATGTTACGCATCGTAACTTTGATTGTACGTACCTTCAGCATAAATATGAATGAAGGGGTGGGTCATCCATATGACACCAGGAAATACACTTTGTAGGCGGATGGAGCCATTTAAATTGTACAGTATGGGCCAGGTTAGGCCGTTACATATGACAATCCATTTTGTGCGAACGTTTTTGCGCTTGAAAAAGTTAAGGTAGGGTTTGATACAGGTAAATCAAGTAAATTACATACGACCAAGGGGAGTGCCTAGTACGTACGATAGCGTAAATACGCTATGCGATCGTATGTAAACAGAACTTAGGTCTGGATCTGGCCCTAAATCAGGAACAATGGTCATGCAAAAATCATCCCACAGAAGAAGATAAAGGCTATAAGCCATTAATGACAGGTTACTTTCTAATTGATAGTCATATATGCAGACTTGATATGGAGCTTGTGTGCATACTCAGCTCCTGGTGATGTTCCTTCCAATCTTCATTACCTACAATATTGTGAATCACTTTGTAGTTATCTCCTTTGTAAATAAGGTAATTTTTCACAACAACAGACAATGCATTATCCTCAGACAGCACATAATCTATGCGTTAAGCGGTTATGCTGTTTATGGATCATTTACCATTTATCTGCAGGAGATAACAGTTCACTTTCTGCTAGCTTTCTCTGTAAATGCACTGGTGCAGTAGGGCATCAATAATGGCCAGAGTGTGGGTGGAAATTGTCAACACCCCATGTTACTGTACTAGACAGATATTGCCACAAAGATGGGGGACATCTAAAAGTTGGAGGGATCTTTGCAGTTTAGAGATCAGCTAATACAAGACAAAAGGAATAACTATGAAGATGAGGAGCAGCTCATATTACAAATCATCTATTAAGGTGAGGATACAAAGCATATTTTAGTTCTGGTTATCAATGATGGTAGTAAGCACAATAGTAGAAAGTCCAAGACGTGTGTGTTAAATCAAACTGGGCACTAAACCATGTAACTTCATAGCTGCCTTTGCTATTTGTATACCGTTGTTTGTATACAGCCATCATCATAGCACGCATGCAGGCAGTGCTTTTTGTTTCTAGCTCATTGAACACATAAAAACACATTGCATCCAATCATTTAAGCATTTTTGTGCACTTAAATTATGTTGTGCATCATGGCACATCCATCAGCTCCAGTTTATTTTCTAGATCTGGCATTATGTAACCAATGACAGTTACCTTTGGTATAACATGGTGCACATTATTTTTATTTTTGTGCTTTGACATTGTACTACAACTGATTTGCTCAGATTTCAGTCTGTGGTCATCTCAGATTTTATGCTGAACTGTTGGAATTCAGGTAATTGAGAATCCTTTTAATGTGTATTGTTGAAACTGAAACTTTCTATACTAAACTCTGGTTATGCTCATAATGCATCTCCATTTTTCCTTTTCTGCAGTGTAGGAAATTTACCCCCAAAAGTTGTCTTTTTATAGCTGCAACAATTTGTATTCAATGTATTGGTGATAATATGCAAACACTTTTTATTTGTCTTATGAGTATCTTCTGTATTGCAGTAATTATAAATATTTTCATAAAAATAGCTTCCAATGAGTTTAAGGATAGAAATATTGTTTATAGGAGTAAGGAAGAGAAAGTATATTGAAATGTTGGTAGCTCAGCCAGCTATGTGGCAAAATATACATTTTTTTAAAATTAAATATACATACTTGGTTGTGATTTCTTTAAACAATAGTGAAACATAAGGGTGCAATTCTAGTTTGAAACTTAGTTGTCTATAGTAGATTAGGCCAACCTGTAACTTTCCATGTGTTGTTAAACTATGAGTCTCAAGAGGGTATTATAGCATGATGGGGCTTCTAGTTTCATCACCTTCTCCTCCTACCATTAAATGATATGCTTGTGTCTTTGCAGTTTAAATTTTTTAAATAATGATTTTTAACAGAATTGAACAATTATCTATCATATGTATGCTTGAAATATACTTGTTTCCTAACCTACCCCATCCCCCTCTACTTCTATCATTGTTTTGATTCCCCTTACATCTTCAATAACAAAAAAAAATTATAATTTTATTTCTTTTATGACCCTTGGAAATAGACATTATTAAAATTATATTTTTTTTACTAAATGTAAGTGTTTGTATATGCACTATAAGGTATTTTGTGATAGGGTTTATATGTATCCTATTTGAAGAAGTCAAAATACATAGTAAGCCTGAGATTTTTCATTACTTTATTCTTTAAATCTATGCTTTATATCTGAGTGTAGTTTAAATCACTCCGACTTCTTCATCTAAGAATAATATTATACCAAAAATGTAACAGTTAAGATCTGGATTTTTAAGCTAACAATTAAATTCTAATTTGTGTTGTGAATTATGTAGCTTGTATATATGCATGATTGCCAATTTTTTTTACAAATTTAGGACTGGAACCAAACCTCTGCAGTGCTCAGGGCTTCTTATCACACACATTTCACGCACACAGAGGCGTAGGAACCACAATTTTCAAATGGGGGGGAGGCAAAAGGCAGAGGACTAAGATAAGGCCTGAAACCCCTTTATCATGAGCTTGCTCCAGGTGCCATATTTCTACGACTCTGAAAGTAACCATTGTCTACCCTACAATCTGGCAGCAGTGAGACTGCTGCTAACGTTTTGAACTGTGCACATGCAACATTTCTCTCTGTTCCAAGTGCAGCTTTCGAGTCTGTTTATGCTTTATGAGCAAAATAAGTGTGGATTCTAAGGGCCATATATTTTCTTCCAGCAAGTGTTTTTTTTCTTTCTTAGGACCAGATTTACTAAGCTGCGGGGTTTGAAAAGTAGAGATATTGCCCACAGCAACCAATCGGATTCTAGTTCTCACTTTCCTATTACATACTAGAGAATATTAGCTAGAATCTGATTGGTTGCTATGGCAATATCTCACTTTTCCAAACCCACAACTTAGTAAATCTGGTCCTAAGAAAGAAAAAAAACACTTGCTGGAAGAAAATATATGCAGAACACACTAAGATAACTTTATTTTGGGAAAGAGAAATTACAGTTGGCGAGTCTTTGCAATCTTAACAGAAACCCCCCCAGTTTCTATACCTCTGCACACACACACACACACAAAATGTGATTGATTTCTGCTCCTTGCAAGTGGAAAAGGAGCATATTGTGTAAGGTTGGATCTTGTTCTTAAAGCACAACATTTCAGTAAAATGTGACAGCACTTCACAGATGTTTTATTCCAGCTACTTAAAAGTTAGAAATATATATAGACTACAATATCATACACAAAACGGTGGTCACGCCAAACAAATTATTGGAAAATAAACATCAAATGTTGGGGTAATCTACAAGGAAAACATTCCAGTAGACTTTAACCAATTGCTAACCTACTATTCTATCTATGAAATAAAATGTGGAAATATTAGTTTTGCTGATAAGCCTCCTGCCACTTTTAAGGCTCTTCTGCTAAGGTAGTCCTAACTTTAAACAATTGGGGTCTGAATGAATTGCATGCGAAGATGGGAAAAAGCGGGAAGTGCGCCAATTCCTGTCTATAACGGTGAGTAAAATGAGGTGCACATAAAAATCAGATATGCATTCTGCGATGTACAGTCAGGTCCATAAATATTGGGACATCGACACAATTCTCATATTTTTGGCTCTAAACATTACCAAATGGATTTGAAGTGAAACAAACAAGATGTGCTTTAACTGCAGACTTTCAGCTTTAATTTGAGCGTATTTACATCCAAAGCAGGTGAACGGTGTAGGAATTACAACGGTTTCTATATGTGCCTCCCACTTTTGAAGGGACCAAAAGTGATGGGACAATCGACTCAAAAGCTCTTTCATTGACAGGTGTGGGCTATTTCCTTGTTATTTTGTTGATTCATCATCAATTAAGCAGATAAAAGGCCTGGAGTTGATTCCAGGTGTGGCATTTGCATTTGAAATCTGTTGCTGTCGACTCTCAATATGAGATCCAAAGACCTGTCACTATCAGTGAAGCAAGCCATCATTAGGCTGAAAAATTAAAAGAAACCCATCAGAGAGATAGCAAAAACATTAGGTGTGGCTAAATCAACTGTGTGGAACATTCTTAAAAAGAAAGAACGGACCGGAGAGCTCAGCAACACCAAAAGACCCAGAAAACAACTGTGGTGGTTGACAGAAGAATTTTTTCCCTGGTGAAGAAAAATCCCTTCACAACAGGTGGCCAAATCAAGAACACTCTCCAGGAGATAGGTGTATATGTGTCAAAGTCAACAATCAAGAGAAGACTTCACAAGAGTGAATATAGAGGGTTCACCACAAGATGTAAACCATTGGTGAGCCACCAAAACAGGAAGACCAGGTTAGAGTTTGCCAAACAACATCTAAAAAGCCATTATAGTTCTGGAACAACATCCTATGGACAGATGAGACAAACATCAACTTGTACCAGAGTGATGAGTATGATGAGTGAAGAGTATGGAGAAGGAAAGGAACCACCATGATCCAAAACATACCACCTCATCAGTGAAGTATGGTGGTGGTAGTGTCATGGCATGGGCATGTATGGCTGCCAATAGAACTGGTATTTATTGATGATGTGACTACTGACAAAAGCAGCAGGATGAATTCTGAAGTGTTTAGGGGAATATTATCTGCTCATATTCAGTCAAATGCTTCAAAACTCATTGGACGGCGCTTCACAGGGCAGAAGGACAATGACCTGAAGCATACTGCAAAAGCAACCAAAGAGTTTTTAAAGGCTAAAAAGTTAAATGTTATGCAATGGCCAAGTCAATCACTTGACCTGAATCCGATTGAGCATGCATTTCACTTGATGAAGACAAAACTGAAGGGAAAATGCCCCAAGAACAAGCAGGAACAGAAGACATTTGCAGTAAAGGCCTGGCAGAGCATCACCAGGGATGAAACCCAGCATCTGGTGATGTCTATGCGTTCCAGACTTCAGGCTGTAATTGACTGCAAAGGATTTGCAACAAAGTATTAAAAAGTGAAAGTTTGGTTTAGGATTGTTTAGTTTGTCCCATTACTTTTGGTCCCTTAAAAAGTGGGAGGCACATATAGAAACCGTT
>WWET01000129.1:1070221-1087430 GCA_011038615.1 Limnodynastes dumerilii | reverse complement strand
ATATATATAGCACTTACCCTTTATGTATCAATCCCCAATGTCCTATAAACTGTAAAACTGTGGACAGGGCCTTCTTGTTCACCCCATGTTGTTATAATGATTGTTAAAATTGTAAAGTACAATGTAATCTGATAATGCTATATAAATACCCTCTTAATAAATAAACAGAATGAATTGATAAAATGACATGTTAAAGCTGGCCACACACTAGAACGATTATTGTCTGCTTATTTTGCTTATTGACTCCAATTATCTGGTAAATTTTTGTAGTTGGAGGGCAAGATACAATGTTCAAATACCAAAGAGTATCAGAAACACTCTGGTATGACCTTTAACATGTTTCATTTATATTGGGCACTAGCGTTCGAAATTTTAAGCTGAGCCAATCAGTTAACTGAAATGCTCCCTTTTTAGTGCCTCCCGCTTCTGCTAGGATTATTGGTCTCAGCGGGAGAGGTGTGTGGCACAGATACGGGATTTTTCCCTGGTGCGAAATTGTCCCATTTATCGGTAATTGTCCCAGTGTATATTTTATATATTGTTTGTTTAAAAAAAAAAAAAAGTGGCATCTCTGTCTTCACGCATTCATGCATATTTCAAAGTTTCAAATAGGGGTTAATTGTTCGAGTAACACAAAGAAATTAAACTGTACATTGAATATGGTAGAGTGGATGAGGAAAAGATTCAAGGGCTATGGAGAAATCAGAGTGATGCACCTGTTTTGGGCTCACAGTCCACAATTCTTCCCTAGGTCCAGTTTCAAGCCCTTTTATAGACATGCTTTGTGGGAATTGTATTACCAAACACCAGGAACACATGGAGAATTGTGTGTAGTAAGAATAGTTTGAGTGAACCCTGGAGGTCTGTGTTGTCACAGTGAGAACTGATTTGGATTTTACACAGTATATAATGTAGTACAATGGTTTAAGGGTCTGGAATAGTCAGTCACTTTGGAAAGATGGTAGTTTTTGCTTCTGTGATACTGCCTAATACCACTTTCACATCACCAATGTTGAAAAACCTGGGATTCTCAACCCGGGTTTTTTCCCAGGCAAATTGATGTATAAAAAAAAAAGCATTATAAGTCCACCTATAACCCGCAAAATTCCTGGGTCCTGGGTCACATGTGCCATGAATTTCCTGTGTCTGTCCTAGCAAAAAACTGTCAATCAGCCAAAGAGGAGCTCTTACTGGCTGAAAAAAATGAAACGGTCTTAAAGGAGACAGACGGCATTTTGTAGTACTTTGTAGGTCTCCATTTTGGTCCGGCCCTTTGCAGTTCTGCTATTCGCTGTTATGAATTTAGTACTTGTTTGTCTCCTTTCAGGTCCACCCGCTGTGGCGGAGCCTTTCTCTGCGTGCGGCTCCCGGCTACAGACTTCTTTATTCTTGCCATAGTATAGAATCTGTCCAATCAGGTGTTTTTGTGAAGGACCTGTGTTGAAAAACAACACAGGACCTTTCACACTGACACCTTACCTGGGTGAGACGGTCTGAATGCCAGGTCTGCAAAAATGGGACCTTTCACATCACCACCAAATACGCAGGTTTTTGACAAGACCCGGGTTTTTGGACAAAAACCTGGGTATTTAGTGGTGACTTGAAAGGGGTTCAAGTGAGTAGCTTTAGATGCCAAGGTAGGTTTGGAATATTTTGTTTCCGCAAAATGATATGATTGCTGTGATTCAGATATTAGAATCTACTTTTTCAGGAAAGTATTGTTTGTCATCTTCCTGTGTACAATGATAACTTTCCTTTTTTTTTTGGCATTGGGTTATTCCAGATCAAAACTCTTCAAGTTATGTGGCTTATGAAGTTGGATATGGGTGCCCTTCACAATGTTTAGGCTGCTCAGTATGTTCTCTTCATGTACATTTAGGTGAATATGTATGAAATAAATGTAATAAAACTCATTGTAGACCTGTATGGAAACGTATCTTTGTCAAAAATGCCGATCTAGCTTCTTTAAAAGTAAGTGCCATTGAGAAAATAAAGGTGATTCTGTCATTGTTCTGAGATATAAATTTAATGGGTCTCCAGGACTCAAATTCTCCATGATTATGGCTGAGCAAATCATAGTATTTGCTTTAAATGAGAAATTAATATGTCTATTTAAGACCTCATAAAACTATGGAGCAAGCCTCATTATTGCAGTTTCTGACTCTGAAAATACAGTCACAGGGTTATTCAAGTTATTTGGTATAAATGGTGCTTATTTTAAATGTTTTAAAAACAAGATGGTGACCAAATAGAATTGCAACTTCATGTGTTTTGTGATTATGGTCAGAAGCTTTATATCTGTGGAGGTAACTAATTCCTGGGTACAAATTATGTAAGAAGAGAGTTTCCTGGACTAACAAGGTTTAAAGGAAAAAAGTATGGACTTTTCTGCAGACAGTTAAGACCCCTTATAACTGAAAGAATTCCAAGAGCAATTAATCTTGTGATGTAAAGCACTAAAGTGAAGACATAATCTTGCAAATGTTTTAAGATTTATGTAGTTAGCAAGCTTTAGTAGGTAATAAGTTGCTGATTTCCTTCATGATCAATTGCCAATGGAATTTGGAATGTTTGCACTTTTGATAATCAGATGTCTAGTGACTCAATAGGAAAGTATTTTTATCATTTTCCCCAGCACTATTTTACAATTGTTTAACTAAGTATAGATCTCATGGAAAATGCAGTTTTCTTGTGATATTACATGCAATATAGTTTAAATATAGTTTGCTTAAGTAGGGGTAGTAAAACTTATCAGTTTTTGTTTTATTTTTAGGCCACACCAGTGGAACTCTATTACAGTATAATTGTAGCAATAAGCATTGGGCGTGCTTTGGATACTGTAGAAGTAAATCATCATACTGAGGGCAGCATGGTGGCTCAGCGAGTAGTACTTGTGTCTCACAGCGCTGAGGTCATGAGTTCGATTTCTGGATTAGGCCTTATTTGTGTTGAGTTTGTATGTTCTCCCTGTGTCTGCTTTGGTTTCATCCGGGTGCTCCGGTTTCCACCCACACTCCTAAAAAAAACACATACTGGTAGGTTAATTGGCTGCTGAATAAATTAACGCTACTGTGTGTGTGTGTTGGCTCCAATGGGGCAGGGACTGATGTGAATGTGAAATACTCTCTATAAAGTGCTATGTAATCTGATAGCACTATATAAAAACCTGTTAATATATAATAAATAAATAGAGCATACTTCGGATCACCTGAGCATTCATTATTGTTCTCTATAGAATTACCTGCTTTACCGATATTTCTAGATCTAAGAATACCTATAATTTAAGTATTTTTAGAGAAGATATTGAATCAGACTGCGTTTGCATCTGCGGTACTTAATAACAGTTATGTTTAAATGAAGAACAACATGCCCTTTTCCCCAAAGAGTGTATCAGATGGGGTATTATCTGTAAAATTTCTGAATTTCGACTTTAGAAACAAATATCACATTACCAATGTTTAGTTTCATTGTTAAACTTTAGGGGTTGCGAGAAAAAGAGAGGATACAGTAGGATTAGGAACCACTTCAACAATGCAGGGGGGTGGTTTTCGAGCTGTAGCATGACAATGGAGTTAGACTTGGCCGTTTGCATTATAAATACGCTCTGTATAAGCTCTATGGCTCTGATTCACAGATACGAATGCTTAAAGTAAGTGCGGATATGCATTTATCCACCTAACTTCAAGCCACCTCCCCCTTTTTTTTAAGGAGCCTAGGGCACTTAAGAGTGGCTTCCTTATCTTGCTGTGCGCATTTTGCTTCTTAAGAAGGGAAATACACACAGACTTCTTCCTCCCCCGCCCTCCCTGCTTCATTTAAATCCCTCCCCTCTCCCACTCTTCTTAAAAACGCCCAGAGGCTGCCTTGGGATGCCTCTTTATGCTTAAAAAAGTATGTGTGGTCTTTAAAGACTGCACATACTCAGTCTATGTACCTAACTGGTTCTTAGCTTGCGTAAAGGTACTACTGCACATGTGCAGTAGTTACATTTGCAAATTTATGCACCTAAGAAGCCGGAGCTTCTTAGGTGTGAATCAGGGCCTATATCTTTTATACCAGATGTTGGGTGTAGTATGCTACAACAATGGTTAGAATTACGACAGTTAACCTGCTGGCAGTAAATGTTGACAGGGTTAAGTGATTGGCATTCTACTATCTGACATGGTCTTCAATGAGACAGCTGTCAAAATAAGGGGATAGAGCTGGGAGAAGGTATGTGGACTGACGAGGTAAATAATCCAATTTTTTTGGTTTACTATTTATTTATTTTATTTTGGGGGTACCATGCTGAACTTACAACTATCAACATAGTCCCCTTGTCAGCAGAACTTTTATCAATATTAAAACTATTTTGACAATGATACAGAACACATTATGGCTACAGTAAATCATTGTCAAATTTGTTATCGTTACAGCAACCAGAACCTCAGTTGTTGCTGAACTGTTCAGCAGTGGTTTAATCCAGAGCATGTACAATAAGCCCATTGTACTATTATTCACATATAGTTTTGGTGGTGGGAAAAGCTGTAAATCGACCATTTCCTAAAAAAAAGAAGAAAAAAAGACTTGACTAGCTACCAGTGGTATTGGGGTGTTTATCTTTAAAATAAACAGTAATCAAAGTTTTTTTGTGTATGTATTTTTTTTTTTAAACTTTCTTTTATTGAAGCAGCAGGTAAACAGTAGGTAAACAATTGTACATAGTAGACAAGAGCTGCAATGACATTTTTCAGAAACGTACAGTAAAATAATACAATGTTACAACAGGATGATAACACAGTGTATGTATAGTAGTGGTAGGGAGGAGGGGGAAGAAAGGGAGAGGGGACATCACCAGGGAGTCATATCAGGGTAAGAGTAGGACATTGGGGACGCACTGGGTGCCTAGGTCAAGGAGAAAAAAATAAAAATAAAATAGGGATAATGGCAATATGACGGCTATCATGGAGGTTGAAAGTTAAACCTCAATTGGGGATGGGAAGGAGATTACAGGTCGAACCAAGGGGACCACACCTTGTAGTAGGCTGCCTCTGTGCCTCGTAGATAAGCAGTCATTTTTCCAATGCCTGCGATAAACCAGATATATGAAATCAGGGAGTGAAGGGGCGGAGGGGCTTTCTGCTTCCCGGCTTTGGCGATAAGGCACTTGGCTGCAGCCAAGATTTAGGATGCTAGTTTGCGGTAGGAGGTATTCGCGTCAGGTATGGGGAAGCAGAGCAGGTAGATCCAAGGGTCTTTAGGGGGTGAGCAGGGGAGGAGAGTCATTAGTAGGGAATGACGGGGAACTTCTGTAGCAAGGAGGCAGAGGAGAGCCACTCTCCACTTCCTTTGAGGTCGTGGACACACTGAATCCCAAGGCGCCTCCACGGGCGAGAGAAATTGTTTGATTGACCTGGAGGGAAGGCAGGATTGTCCCAAAGAGGCAATAGGGGGGAGGTCAGAGGGGTGGAGGCTACGCAAGGTCTACAAACGTCCCAGAGGGCAGCCGAGAATGCCGTTGTAGGGATGGAAGACACGACAGGAAGGCGTGTGGCCCGAGGTGTACCCCAAACGGACGATAGTGATGATATACCCAGGGATTAGGATTCAATGTCCACCCAGGCTAACTTACCTGGAGGGGCATAAGCTAAGCTGGGAAGCTTGGTAATACAATTTGAGGTCAGGGAAACCCCGACCTCCCAGAGTGGTGGGTTTTTTAAGAAGAGCTAGGCGGGTTCGGGGAGGCCGGTGGTTCCATACGAATCTGACCAGGGAGCGTTGAATAGATATAAGTGTGGTGTTCGGGACTTTAACTGGGAGGGTTTGAAAAAAATAGAGGGGTTTAGGGAGGAAGGTCATTTTTACCACTATGATCCTGCCCAGCCACGACAGCACCAGATGCCTCCACGAGTGAAGATCAGAATTAATATGACCTAGGAGGGCAGGGTAGTTGGCCTCATACAAGGAGTGATAGGAGCTTGTGAGAAAGATACCTAGCGCATTTTAGTCTTTTGCCATTTGATATGGAAAGTAGATGTGAGGTATTGGCTCTCAAGGGGGGAGATATTTAAAATAAGTGCTTCAGATTTAGACATGTTAATTTTGTATCCTGACAGTTGCCCATTCTGTTGCAGGATGGCAAAAAGATTTGAGAGGGAGATAAGTGGGTTGGTTAGAGTTAGCAACACATCGTCCGCAAAAAGAGAGAGTTTATAATTCTGCTGGCCAATTTGGATTCCGGTAATGTCTGGGGACTGGCGAATAGCTGCTGCTAGGGGTTCAATGGCCAAGGCAAAAATTAGGGGGGAGAGGGGGCAGCCCTGTCTGGTGCCATTTCTAATATATAACAGCGGTGAGGAGGAGCCATTTACCATTACTTTCGCTGAAGGACAGGAATACAGTGACCGCACGCCGTCTAGGTAAGGGCCATGAAGACCAAAACTTTGCAGGGCCTGATCTAAAAAGTCCCAGGAGATTCTATCAAACGCTTTCTCTGCGTCAAGCGATAAGATCACTGAGGGGGCACCCCGAGTTTTAGCCATGAGTATTAGGGACACAGCTCGACGGGTGTTGTCTCTGGCCTGCCTCCCTGGGATAAAACCTACCTGGTCATAGTGGATCAGGGCAGGGAGCACCGTGCTCAGTCTAGTGGCCAGAATTTTAGCTGTCTATGTATTTTTTACTGGTCCTTTTGTTACAATTTCTCAGATGTTTTGTACATGTTTAGATTTTTGCGTTTAATGGGGCTTTTGTGTGAATTCTGATGTTAAGATGTGTAACTATAATATGTAACCCCTTGTTGAGGTACTGTCAAGGAAATGTACTCACAAGATGTCAATGGGCGTTTAGGTATTTACGGAGGTGTGATTTCTAAGAAATGGGAGATTCTCATAGTGTAGCCCACACATGTTGACCATATGTCCTGCTAATGTTGCCCACACCCCATTGGAAAATGATTCCAGTTCTACTGCCGCCAGTGTTGTGAGGTATTACATGTTCCGTTGCCTGATGTTTTTGTTGACAACTTCAAGTTGGTTTTATAATTTCTGTAGTCAGTGGAAAGGATACATTTTTTAAACAAAAAATAAATGTACTAGAAACGCTAATTAGCTGAGCCAATCAGCTAGCTGAACGGCTCATCTGTTGGGGCCTTCCTCTTCTGCTAGGATAATCAGTCCTGGCAGGAGAGTTGTGTGTCACCAATAATAGGACCTTGCCCTGGCAGGAAATCGGGCCGGCTTAAATGATCAACATTAATTTTCTTTTTATTTAATTTTCTCTATTATAACTGCATTTCAAGCTGAGATGCTGAAACAAAAATGATTCTGCTGTTATAGAGTATATGAATAACATAAGGGTTTTTTGTTTTTGTTTTTCTTGTAGAGAAAGAGATCTTCAGTTACAACACAGCCACTTTTTCTGAAGTCTAATAAATCCACAACAGAAGCTACATTGAAACCTGTGTCTCTCAGCAAAGCATGGATGCGATGTAGTGAGGGATTTGATGGATACCAGGAAGATGAGGTAATAAGTCCTGTCAGTATTTTATAGTCAATAAACATATTCTAAAACATATGTGCTATAAAAATTATGGATCTTGTTAGATTGTTAAAATATAAAGGACCACAAATAGGAATAGCTCTTAACATAAAAGTCCCAATATATGTAAGTATATATCTCAATTGGTATTCATTGAAGTATATTCATATGTTCATACTGCAATAGCGGTTTATAGATTATGCCGATCATATCCAAAACCACAATGGGGTAGATCCAGACCTACGTTCCCGTTCCGTTTCAACGGAACTTGTATTTACTATGCACTCCCCTCGGTCGGACGTACTTTTTCTGTTTTACACTTTCCAAACCCTACCTTAACTTTTCCAAGTGTAACTCCTGTTGGCCGTAATGGCTGCACATACATAGACAAAGTGCATTGAAAAAAATGGTAACAATGTGTTACTCATACAACAATAAAGTTTAATTTTACCGATTTTTAACAACCTATCAAACAGTTATATAGACAAATAAGCATTGTCATATGAAAGTGAATTTTTCATATACAATGTGGTTTTATGAGTAACACCTTGTTACCATTTTTTTCAATGTACTTTGTCTACACAGATTAAAGGAATGAATGCATTTTGTTTATATAATACCACGTTCAGATTGCCAAAGTTGAGAAAGCTGGGTTTTTAGCCAGGGTGTAGAGTCGGGGAAATTTATGGGGCTGTTAAAAAAGGACCGTTCAGACTGAGCTGAAAACACCGGCTTTTTTGATGAAAAAGCCGGCTTCTTAAGTCAGTGTGAACAGTCAACCCGGCTACTGAAAGCCGGTGTTCAAAGCTGGCTAAAAAGAAGGCTTTTAGACGGCTCTGAACACCGGCTTTCAGTAGCCAGCTTGAGCTGGGAATGGTAGGAAGAGGTCAGCTTAGTCATGTTTTTAGATGGAGTATAAAGGAATGGTAGGAGGTGATCAGCTTGGGACCATGTATCAGAAGGAGTGTAAAGGAATGGTAGGAGGTGTTCAGCTTGGTCCCATGTTTCAAATGGAGTATATGGGAATGGTAGGAAGAGGTCAGCTTAGTCATGTTTTTAGAAGTAGTATAAGGTTATGGTAGGAGGTGATCAGCTTGGTACCATGTCTCAGTAGGAGTATAAGGGAATGGTAGGAGGTGGTCAGCTTAGTCCCATGTTTCAGAATGAGTATAAAGGAATGGTAGGAGATAGTCAGCTTGGTGTCATCTTTTAGAAGCAGTATAAGGGAATGGTAGGAGGTGGTCAGCGTAGTCCCATGTTTCAGAAGGAGTATAAGGGAATGGTAGGAGGTGTTCAGCATAGTCCCATGTTTCAGAAGGAGTATAAAGGAATAGTAGAAGGTGGTCAGCTTGGTCTCATCTTTCAGAAGGATAACCAGGAAAGAGTAAAAATTGGTCAGCTTTGTCTAATGTGTCATGAGTACCTGGAAAGTGTTGGTGGAGGTCAGTATAGACCCAAATATTAGAAGGTTCCCCTGGGAAGTGTGATTGAGGGCATCAGGGTCTCATGTTCTAGATGTAAGTATGAGGGAAGAGTATGAAGTGTAGCTTTGTCATACGAAATAAACAAGCAGAGCCACGGAGGTAATAGGTCAAACGTCTTCTTATCAAGTGCATAAGATCGTACCAGGGCAAACAGAGGAGAGGCAGAGAAATAATGCAGGAACAAAGCACATTATTAACATGTCCTATAGCGCTGATTAGAGCTGCAAGGAGAATTCTGAAAATAAATATATGTAAACAAAAAAAGGCGTAATAATGTTACCTACAAATATCAGAGCAGGAACCCTTCTTTTTAGCCGGCTCTGAACACCGGCTTTCAGTAGCCGGCTTGAGCGTTCACATTGACTTAAGAAGTTGCTTTTTCACTTCAGCCTACTTTTTCATCAAAAAAGCCGGTGTTTTTTGGCAATCTGAACGTGGTATTAATTAAGGGAATAAGTGCATGGGAAAAAGGGGCAACTTTTGGGGTACCCTTGTTATCTTGTTAATACTGATACTTTAAGCCCCTTATCCTTGCACCTCTATACCATGGCAGTTGTTTTTCCCAAATAATAAGTAGGGGTTAAGTGTGGTCAACTTTTTCTATTGATCTACTTTAATAATCTAACAAGATCCATAAGTTTATAACGCAGATGTTTTAAAATATGCATGTTCATATCATGTCAGTATTTTAGCCTGTATATCTCTAGCAGTTGTTACCATCTTTACCGACCATGGTAAATAATAGGTTCCTCGACTGTTAAGCTGGTCAAACGCTGTAGCACATTTTCATCCTGATCATTCAGTTATTGTGTGATCGGTACAAAAAAACGCTTCAGTGTTTGGCCAAGATAGACTTTTCTAATAATTTTACTAGAAGTGCTCTGGTACGATTTATTTGATCTTTTGACATGCTTAAATTTCAGCTCACTGAATGGCTCCTTCTTCTGCTAGGATTATCGGTCCCAGCAGCAGAGGTGTATGGCACTGATCCTACTGGGATAGCTAATCGTCCCAGTGTATGGCAAGTTTTAGTATGGTGAAAAGGAAATCAACCAACTCTAAATGCTTGGAATGATAAAAGGAAGATTTGCTAATCATATATAGTGCAAAAGATACTTCGCAGAGTGTTATATTTGTTGGCACCTTCTCCATTGCATCTGGCAGGATAGTTTGGACCTGATTATAAGACTGAATGAAGCTACACTTTTTTTTTGTTACAGCAGGTTTTCCAATATAATATAATACGAAGTTGTAGTATAAGATATTTTATGATATGAAGAATTGATTGTCAATGAAGACCTGAAGTGCACAGACATATTTATTTCCTACACCCCCACAATAAAAATTGAGACTTCGTTCAAATATCATTTGACCTATGAAAGCTAGTATGCAATATATCATCATATGTCCATGCAATAAGATCTATGTTGTATAAACATCCGGAATGCTAAGGCAGTGAATTGCCCTCCACCATTCCTTGATTAACCAAGCCTTAGCTTATAATTCTCCATGAAGTTCTTCTGTTATACCATGTGCCACATATGAGAAAAAGTACTTATAAGAATGAAATCCTTATACAGTGGGAAACTCGTTTGATCAACAAAATATTAATATTTATTTCATATAAGGACTATTTAAACATTTCTTGTGTATTTGCATGTAGGAGTCTTAGAACGATCTATTTTACAGTTTTTTTTGGTGTTAATATATATTTTTATATTTCACCCTAATTTAAAGCGTACAATGAAATTGTATAATTAGCTTGATGCATATATTAAAGCCTTAGACAATAAGTATTAAAGTATTAATTCTGATTTCTGTTAGTTGTTGCTCCAGAAACTGACTGCTTTTCAGTGAACCTCTAATAAGAGACCTGCATTCCTTTCAGACATCAGTCAGCTGGACACCTGTGATAATGTTTAAACAACATTTTCTTTCTCAATGGTATGGATGTATTACATATAAATTGGATTAACTTTATTTATTTTCCCCTATAGGCATCTGGGTCACATGAACGAAAACCTAAAGCTGTCCGTCTCTTAGCACAGCCGTTGGTATTTGACGAAGGTAAATCCAGTTTATTCTTTCTTGAATTACATGATATTCCAATATTTGAAAAGTTATGAAAGTTGATTACACAATAGTGCTTACATATTTCAGATTAGGATAAATTGTCTATTTTAACTTACTGCTGAACTACAATGTGTGCCATGAGATGACAATTAATATATAATAGTTTTACAGAAAGCAAGACTTTTTCTTTTAGAGATATTGTCATTGTTAATGTTCTCAATTTCTGTTATAAATACAGTTTTTATTTAATCTATTTACTCTATTTCATAATTTAAAGACAAGGCTATTAGAATGTTATTTTAGATTCACCTTGAATAACTTGGAGATCTACCCTGATTTAATTTTGCCCTTTGGACATTGGACATTTCCATCTTTCTCCCAAACTATGGTGGTAGGAAGAAGTAACATAAAGATAGATGATATGTATAAAATTATGGGGTTCTGTTTGCAACCTTGGTTTGACCTTTAATTATGCAACATGGAAGTTTATTCTCCAGTTGATTCCCCGGTACTGTATTTTTAGCTAGTAAAATGAATACTAAAAAGTCCTTTTTAAAAAAAATAAAATTCTTAGAATTTCCTTTATTTTTATTTATTATTTTTACCTACAAGAAGATGCCTTCTTCCCCCTCCAAGGGGAGGGATTTAATAATCAGCAACCGCATTACCCTCTGCTCCAGACACATTTGAAGTTTGCGGAGTCTTAAAATTTAGTGTCACAGCTGAAAGATGAGGATCATTGTAGTGAAAAAAGTGCCATTAGTACTATTATATAATGCTGTATAAAGTTGTGTTAGAAATCTATTTTCTTCTGTCTTTCAGAAACCTCAGCAGATGAAAGCCTGAAAGATCCAGCTGACATTGTTTGGACTTCCAGTGACAATGATTTGTCAAATGATGGCAGCAAAGAATCAAATTCAGAGCCTGACATTGCGGAACTGTCGCCTCAAGCTGCAGGGAAGTCACAAGACATAGATCTGTCTTATTCAACACAGGGCTGTAGTGGTGGTAAGTATATGTGTAACTGATCATAGCTGATTCTTCCTACTATAATATATGAATCTGCCTTAATAGAAAATACCAGACTTCTCAAAGGTATTGTTTGTTATGGACAAAGGGCCGGGTTTAGAACACTGAGGGTTTTCTGGCAGTCCACACAGAAGAGAGGAGTGAACTCCCCTTTCTCTCCCCTCTCTCGTGCCGTCACGCCAGCAGTTACGTTGCCATAACCCTGCCTTTAGTCTCCCTTGCAGATCAATGGTCAATATGATCGCTGATCCATGCTGAAATGATAAACCCTGCCTGCAATGGTAAAATGAATGTGCTCCTCCCCACTAAGCTTACTGAGTTTAGGCAGAAGGACAGGCCTAAGTTCTGTACATGTGGAGATCCGTTGGGGATCATCTGGTGCGCTGCTTGCCAGATATTCCCCTGACTTCCGCAGCAGCTAGTAGAATTCGGGTGACGTACGGACGTGTGAATCCAGCCTAAAGTGACACTCTACATTAATAATACAAGAGCCAAACTGAAAGAGAACTAAATGAATTATCCTTTCTTCAGTATTTATAATATTATACTAAAGTAAAAGATTGAAAAAGGGCTCTATTTACGTAGAGCTTCATTTTTTAATGAACAAAGCTGTTCCAGGCTCGCTTCGGCTCGCAGCGAGCCTAACAGCTTCGTTCATAAAATTTACTAAGACTTATCCGGCCTGCGAGGTCCCGCAATGATCTCTGGGCTCATCGCAGGAGATTTCATTCATACTGTGTATGCGCAGAGACTCCTATGCGGGCCTTTGAAGATTTCAGGGTCCCGATATGAAGACACTTTTTCATACCGGGACCTGAAATTTTGGAAAGTTGGACGCGTCTCCCAGGTAAATTTTGCTTTTTAAAAAAAATTATTTTACAGTTTTTAATGTTTTAAATTTATTTATTAATTTTGTTAATTTTTGTTATTTTTATTTAATTTTTTAACATTAGCACACACTGTTTTATCCCAGCGGTCTCCCCATACATGCCCCTCTTTTCCTTCCCCTGATAACAGCTATTGGGGGGGAGGGGGAATATGGAGATAACTGCACTAATGCCAGCCTGGGATGGTGTTGGGAGCCGAGTGGAAAACTCCACTCCAGCATTTAATAAATATTACAAACCGCCAGCCCGCTCTGAAAAGAACAGGCCTGCGGAGAGCACCGATGTTTACATGGATCGCCGTGGAAACTGCTGTTTTCCATGGCGATCCATTGTCTGTAAATATGAAAAACTACATTTTCATACAATAATACACATTTGCACATGAAAATGGGCATTATCATATGAAAATGAAGTTTGTAAATAGATCCCACAGTATTAGGTCTCCATATAAATGAGTTTTAATTGACAACAACAGATTGCATCAGTGATATACTTGTACAGATACTTGTTTACCTTTTGGTTTATGTATAGCATGTTCTTCTCCAGGTGATGTGCCGTATATTACTGACTGGCAGGATGACAGTGACTTGGAATGTGATCATGATCGAAGCAATTTGTCTGAAACTGCTGACAGTGTGGTGGAGATCTCAGACTCTGAGTCCGTGTCCAGCGATCTCTTTGTCACACAACAGAAGAGTGACGTGGAGCCATGTAAAGTAAGTGCCAGGCTTTATTTGAAACTTGATTCTGGCAAATTTCATCAAATGGACATATATTCAAATCAAATGCTAATGATGTTCTTTTAGTAAACCATCCCTTTCAACCCCAAGATCCTCTCTACTTTTTGACTGCAGCAGCTATCTATTCTGTGCTGAGTTTATGGTAGACACAGCAGAGATCAGGGGAGGAATAGTTTGTTTTCTTAGTATTACTATTTATTTACCTTTATTTCATTACTTTTCATGTGGTGCGCTTTTACCATTTCTTTTATTACAATGTTAGACTTGCATTATAAAATGCACAATACATACCACTGGCACTTGTCAGTAAGAATGGCTCATTGTTTGAAAAGTGGTTTTATATTTTTACTACAGAAGCTTAGCTGTCTTGATTTGTTTTGTGGAAATGGGATCTCTTTAATTGTTAACTTTTCAGGTAATTTGCAGTAAATCTATGTGTCTGATCTCCGATCTGCAAGGCAAATCTGTTTCCTTTAGTGACGCTATTAACATATAAAGAGATTATAATAGTTTGCTAGAGATGTGAACCAAACACTCTCGGCTAGATGAACACAATCATTTTAATGACAAAAATACACTAAAAACCATTAGTAAAAACATCAAATAAATGCAATTGCAAAATTACACCATGAGGACTATATCATTTCATAATGAATAGTAGCCATATGAAAAGGCTTAAAAGGTAAAGTGTCCAAACAGCATGTAGGATTCAGTGTCGGCTTGATGGTATATATACAATGAACTGACTGATGCTAGTCAGATATGTTCTCAGCTTAGAGAAATGGTTACTTAGTATTAGTGTAGAAGTCAAATCTGAATTGTGAGAGTGCTGTGATATAGAAACAAGATGATGAAACAGAGGTGACTAAGTCCCTTTGATGGAAATGATACCAAACGTCACTCCCATATAGTAATAATATATGCAGATATAATAAGGAGCAGAAGTCTTGATCGGTGGGATAGATAGGGACAGATGGCTAAGTACCTTTAATGTTCTTTATTGGTACCAAACGCCACCTATTAACCTGATGTTAAGTTGTCCCAATGGATCAGAAGAGTGTAGCTTGCTCCACTACAAGCACTTGCCGGCCTGGCCGAGTGATGAGCTTTAAACACACAGCGGTATAGTTACCAGACTTGGCTGCAGGGTCAGACCATAAGCATATTTGGTACTACAGGGCCCTCATAGGAGCCCTATATAACCAATACTGTTTTGTTTTTTGTTTTTTAATAGTGCAACTGCATAGGAGCAGATAAAGTAAAAAAAAAACTGCCTCCAGTCTTGTCTATTTATTGGGACATGCTGGAAGGTGGAGGTGTGCACGACTGTCCAAAATCTGGACAATTAAGAGATATGGTCAACAAGTTCTGTTTTTTACAAAAAAAGAGGATTGTGGGAATTGCCTGGAACAGTACAGGCTATGAACACGCAATATACAAAATTAGATTGGTGCAATTCCTTCATATTATTAGCAGTTGCTGCAAGCCTCGGTTTAGACTGGTTCTGTGCCATCTCCAAATCTCTACCATAACCCACATGGATGTGGGTAATGCATGGGTTTGGAGATAGCACACCATGTTAAGTACATGCCAGGTATATTATGGGACTGGGAATGGCACATATTATAATAAATATGGGGCATATTAGGGGTACTGTATATAGTGTGCCATTCCCAAAATTAATATATACTACATATATTAAATTATGGACCATAACTAGATCCCTAATATATACCCAAATGTACTTTACATAGTGTGCCATGTGGAGGTCCCTAACATACCCCCACATGTATTATACGCATTAGAAATTTTAGAATCCTGTGATTGCCAATGAAAACCATATATAACAGGTGAAGGCCAATATAATGTGTGGACAAAATTCCTAATTCTGTGTTGCAGTGTATGTGTATATATACACAAATACAAAACCACATATATATATGTATGTGTGTATATATATGTGTGTATATATATATATATATATATATGTGGTTTTGTATTTGTGTGCTACATAAAAATGTAGCTTTTATCAGTCTACATTAAAAACAATGCCATTATTTTGTACCTTTCTACACTAAAGCTGGCCGTACACTACAGCTATTTTCGGCCTGATTATACATTTGTCTGGTGACCTGGCCAATAATCACTGTAGTAAGTGTGATGCCCGGGTGGTAAGGGCTACAGGTTTTATTACAAAGATGTGGATGGCAGGAGGTGTAAGCAACGTTAGGAGACTTTGAATAATTGCACACCAGCGTTTAGTAAAAATTATTTTACTTTTTGAATTTTGTTGATAGATAAGCAGAAAACTCCTTTACATTTGTTAGACAGAGTATAAATGGCAATCACATTTCAATGTAACAAATTTTTACCAAAATATTTTTTTAGAATACTTTTCAAATCATGCAATTGAATCAGTTATAATCATTAGTATCAATATTTCACACTGTAACTCCTGCAATGCTTATAAGTTGTTACAATAAGTCAGATATGAATAAAAGTAGCAGTTGTCACGCCGGGAATGTCTCACACTTTAAAATCAGCTATGAGAGAACCAATAAGATTATTTTCTATCATTTCATATTATCATTTACATTTAATAATCTATTCAACAACTATGTTTGTTATTTTTAAAACTTAAATACCCTTTTTAATAATCTATTCAACAACTACGTTTGTTATTTTTAAAACTAAAATACCCTTTAATTACTTTTGTAAAACTTTATGAACTGTGCAGTAGTAGAAATAACTAATAATCAGTGCTATTATTTATTATCTACGCAATTGACATTAAAATATTTTCTCATAGAACATTGATGTCTCAGTTTAGTTTTTGGTAGCTTCTAAAGTCTTTTTCAACTTTTACCAAACACTTCTTAACTGTTTTCATAAAACAGATGAGTCCTCTGATATTTCCTTTTTTCACTATCACCTTCTTCACACCTTTGCAACAGCTCCAATGCTTCTCCTCACTCACAGCTTCTCCTTTGCTTTTCCAACCTCACAACACCCTTTCTGCCACCTCTCAGCACCTACGATATGTCCCCAGCCTCACAGCGCCTTTCCTGTCGTCTCTCAGCACCTCCGATATGTCCCCAGCCTCACAGCATCTTTCCTGACGTCTCTCAGCACCTCCGATGCGTCCACAACACTATCTCCAGTACCTCTGCACCTTCACTCCAATACCACCTCCGATTTCTTCCATTAACTCTAGCTCTCCAGTAAATGTCCACACTCTGCCTCACATTTTCTCCTCTTCACTTCACTAACTCCAATGCGCCCTCACCGTTTCACAGCACTTTCCTCAGCTTCTCCGTTACCTCCGACACCTTAACACAACGACTCCATTACTGTTCCCCCTCAGCACCTCTGATAACTTCTTTCACTGCTTTCACCAGCTCTCGATCTCTCCGCTGTCTCCTTCCCTTTACTGCACACACTCAGGCTCTCTTTCTATATCACCGCTGTCTCCTTCACT
>WWET01000129.1:1043466-1069386 GCA_011038615.1 Limnodynastes dumerilii | reverse complement strand
GCCGCTGCTCTGGAGTCAGACTTCTGCTGGATGTTAAAATGATGTCTAGGCTGCAGGCTGCAGCTCCCTCTCCTCCAAAGTTTTCTTACCTTTGCGGATCATCCACCGAACGGGCCTGTGGCCACAATATGAAGTCCCGCGGTTGCCGAGACTGGGATATGAAGTCCCGCGGTCAAAGCCTGTCACAGGACGTCATGTTGTGGCCGCAGTCCCGCTCAGTGGATGATCCGCAAAGGTAAGAAACCTGAAAGCGGGCAGAGAGCTTTTCCCTGTGTACAAGATGGGCCTCCCTTTTCTGTCTGGATTGTCTGTCTCAACAGGAAAGAAGAGTAGCACCAATATAGGGACCTTTCATTAGTGGGATTTACAGCAGTGCCTTCTGCTGGACAAATCTGCCTCAAATGAAATGTGCTTAAATGAACAATGCCAGCAGAGGGCAGTAAAGACCCACAGTTCTGTGTGAGAGAAACAATTTCTTTTTTTCTAAAACCTATAGGCTCACTACATGCTTCTCTTCCTATACCACCACTCCGTTATAATCATACCAGCAAAAACATTCTCAGGGAATTGGTAATGAGAATGGTTTCTCTAAAATTAATTTACCCAAAGTTAATAAATAAAAATGTTTTACTAACAACCAGCAATTAGCAGGAGCAAAAAGAACACCATATTTCCCTGTAAACATTACCAAAAGAGGTGTGGAAAGAGCTTAGTGCAATCATCCGGCTATACCTTATTCCCTTTGTAATCTAGTCTTGGTTCTGCCTGGCATAGGGTTATTTGGTAGCTGCGGTAATCACTTCTGTATTTTCACTGTCCAAGCTGGCAAAAACTGAATTCTGGTTATCTTTAAACTGGGAAACCACATCACTATTTTTGTAGTCAGCACTAGTTTTGTAACAATGGTGCTGGTTATCATTGGGTGGTGGGAAATATGCCCCATTGTATATGTTGTGAGAGGTAAGTTACACCAAGCAACCTTTATAAATCTGATTCATTTACCTGCCCCCAGAATGTTTAAGATTAGAAACTGCATCACCTGTGTGAACTATTTATATCTGCTGAAATATATTTGTATCTGCTGAAACATTATAACCACCTACCTAATATTGTGTAGGCTCCCTTTGCACCACTAAAACAGCTGTGAGCCGCTGAGGTGTAGACTCCACAAGACCCCTGACAGGGTCCTGTAGGAACTGATCCTTTAAGTCCTGTAAGTTTCTAGGTGGTGATTCAGATGCTTGATTGGATTGATATCTGGGGGATTTGGGGCCAAGTCAACATCTTGAATTCTTTGTGATGTTCCTCAAACCATTTCAAAAACTATTTTTGCAGTGTAGCAGGGCCAATAATCTTACTGAAAGAGGGCCACTGCCATCAGAGCATGGTCTGCAACAATGTCTGGGTTCACGTGATTATCATAGTAACATCCACATGAATGGCAGGACCCAAGATTTCCCAGCAGAACATTTCCCAGAGCATCACGCTGACGCCACTGACTTGCTTTCTTCCCTAGGTAAACAATGCACAAGCACCTGGCTGTCCACATGATGTAAAAGAAAACGTGATTTATCAGATTAGACCACCTTCCTCTGTTGTGCCATGTTTAAAGTCCATTGTAGGCGCTTTGTGGACAGGCGTCAGGAACCCCATACACAGCAAGCTAAGATGCTTTGGGCCCGATTCTATTGTCTGTGAAGCTTGGTCACAAAGCTTTTTTCACATATTTACATTGTGCGTTCTAATACGCACCTCTATTAAAATCTGCTCATTTTTCTTACCGTAATAGAAGGGAAAAGGCGCACTTCACACTTTTTCCAGTCTTTGCAGACAATTGAATTGGGATCTTTGTGTGTTCTGACATCTTTCTGTCTTAGCCAGCATTAACTTTTTCAATTTGTGGTTCAGTAGCGATGATCTGTGTGATCAGAGCAGAGCAGCCTTTACTCCCCACATGCATTACTGAGCTTTGGATGCCCATGACCCTCTCCCCAGTTTAATGATAGGTACTAACCACTGCATACTGAAAACACCACTCATGACCTGCCTTTTTGGAGATGCTCTCATCCAGTTCTATAGCTATCACAATCTGTCCCTTGTCTCTACTTTCAATATATCAACTTTAATACCTGGCTGTTCATTTGCTGCCTAATGTATTCCAACCCTTGGTAATTGCCATCGTATCAAGATAATCAATGTTATTCCCTTCACTGTTCAAAGGTTTTAATGTTTTGACTGATTAATGTATATTATTTCTACATTCAAGTCAAGTCCAAGTCCAATAAATCTTGCAGAATTTTGGATGAATTTGCACATTTCACCTTAAGGCTTTTGCCAGCATATTACACAGGGCATTGATATTACTGCTAGTGTTTTAGTAAGCATCATTATTAATGCTGGTGACATCATATCCCTAGGCTACAGGCGTTACTAAGTTTCTCTTCTACGAGAAACAATGTATTTAATGTCTCGTAGTCAAGTTTTATAACATAGAACTTATAAATGTTTCATGGCTGCTATGTAATGTTTGTTTCTTATATCAGCAATGCTAAAGTTAATTGTTCCCTTTGTGAATTTGTGGTGTAAATATCTTGAAGGGGCCAGAATAAGTATATACTGATGGCTTGGATGGACTTTGTCTTTAAGATATTTTCAGCCACTTCTATGTCACCTTTCACCTGCTTACTAAATTGTTAATCATTAGCATAATTTCCGGTTTTCATTGCAGCTGCTTGAGGCAGATAAATCTGGTTATGTGTGCTTTACACTCCAGAGGGTGCCAGAATTCAAACAATCCTCTATTCATTTATCTGCCTGTTCTGCTGAAGTGTGAGATGTTCTTATTTATATTACCCCCTGAAAATAATATATAATTAGTACTGTAATATATATATATTGCCAGGTATTGGCTGGTCACGTTCACAAATTATACAGTCAATTATAAATTAAATCTGGTATTTTTATTTTTAAGTTTATTTTTATATAGAACATCACATACAAAAAAACTCTCAGAACCTGGGAAGAGCAACCTTAAAACAAATGTAAAAAAATAAAAACAATAGTTTAAACAAGTTCCACAGATCAAACTTGAAAATCTGATAAAGTTTAGATACTAATCATCATTATCATCATTTATAGAGCAACCTTAATTTGGTAGAACTGCACAGAAAATATTATTGTGCTTATGTAAGGACCTTATAGAATGGACCAAAAAATGTATGTAACCAAGGAGGATCCAATGCCCTTCAGGTTCTGAAAAAGGTTTCATTTATATTTAGAGCCTGATTATATGCCAGGCATATTAAAGAATCCTTGAGAGGGAGTTTGGTTGATTAGTAGTGTGAAATGAACCAAGGTGTTTTAATGTAATGGCAAATATACTATTAAAACGTGTCCCGAGCTATGTGGAATCAAGGCGCCCTGAATCCAGATGTACAAGCAGAAGTATGTATGTATGTATGTATGTATGTGTGTATGTATGTATGTGTGTATGCATGTATGTATGTATGCATGTATGTATGTATGTATGTAATTAATCTAGTACTTTAGTTTGTGAGTTATTTTTCTTAAATCTTTTTATATTATTTTGACAACCAGATTACAAACATGGGGGTAGATCCATAACTAGTTACGCTAGCGGGTGACGTTAAATCGGCATTTTGTATGTGCTGCGCATGAGCAGATGTTATGCCACGTAACTCTGAACGTACTTAGCATCAGTGTACCATCATTGTAAATACATACGGAGGGGCGGGTCAATCTTATGGCACCAGGAATTACGCAGGAGGCGGGCTGAGGCATTTAAATCATACAGTGTGGGTGTTCTTAGGCACTTACGTACATGAAGCCTTTACGTACGTCAGTACTTACGCTTTCAAAAGTTAAGGTAGGGTTTGGAAAGCGTAAAATGGCCAAAGTAAGTACCGCCGAGGGAAGTGCCTAGGGGAGTGCATAGTAAATATGCTACAGGTTGAAACATAATGGAAGCGTCAGGATCTGGGCCATGGTTAACACAGCATTACAACAGAGTAATGTGACAAAATACTGGAAAAAATACCAGGTGCCATCTCTGGACAACTCAACAAACAAAACTTTAAAGCATGAACTTGAGGGTACAGCAAGTTGCTATAAGGAATATACTTTATCTTGTATCTTTTATATATCTATCTATCTATCTATCTATCTATCTATCTATCTATCTATCTATCTATCTATCTAGAGAGATGGAAAGGGAAAGGCAGGAGAGAACAGACTCAAAGAGCTAAACTGTGTTGCTTTAGGAAGAACTGATGTATTTCTTTTAACATAATGGTCAGTATAAGGTTATAAAGCATCTTATAAGTTAGAATGACCGCAGTTTGGGCCAATCTAATATTAAATGATTATAAGATAATGCATTTGGTTTGCAGATGCATCCAAATGGGTCAGGATTACAAAAGCATATGCACCTGTAGCAACATTATCAGCCTAAACAGCAACTACAGTAGAGAATTGGTGACCGTTCAAGTTTCTATGAACAGTAACACAGAAAAGTGTTTCAAAATGCAGCAAAAGATGTGGCTTTGGAGTTGGTTTCTAGAGCTCTAAATGACTGGTTAGATACATTGCATAAGTATGTGTATTTCCTGCTTTAAAGCTTTGGAATCATTTTAAAAGGTATTGATTTATTATTGCCTCTTCAGAGATAAATCTGATATCATTCAAAATGCTTCCCATAGTTGGCAGAAACAGTGTTTTGTCAGATTGACCAACTTGTTACCAGTTTCATCCTGGAGAATTGTCACTTCATCAGACAGGTTTTCACATGTCACTGGCAGACCCGGGGGCGGGGGGGCAGCTGTGATGGGCCTGAGGTTCAGAGGGACCCCTACAATCCACTATTCAAGAGAGATGGGGGCCCTCAAAAACATGAGTGTACCGGGCCCCAAGTTTCACCTTTTTCTGAATCCCATAGAAATTTAATGTGGGATTGTGTCTTTTTTTTTTTTTTTGCATTTTCCCGATAGACTGTGGTTAGCTTACCCATTTTTTTTATATTCTGATTGGTCTACCTACATACCCTAATCCGCAAGGATGTTATCAAATAAATGCTTATTGAGAATTATTTTTATGTACTTAGCTGATTTTCCTATCCTTCTCTCTCTTACTTTGTTGAATGCTTGTTCGATTGTTTCTTTCTTTCTTATATTTTTTTCTCTAATAAAGCATTTTTTTATTTGGTACTTTGGTTGATAAAGTCCTCTTCTTTTGTACAGTTTCTTTTTAATTGTGTAAATTGGCCTTGTGGAATATTTTCTGGCCAATGTGGATTATGATTACTTGTGGCCAGAATGTAGCTGTTACAGGCCATATCCTTGAGATGTGTTTTGGTGGTAATTTCATTGTTCTTGATGAAGATGTCCAGATCTAAGAATGTTACTTGCTCTTTGCTACATGTGGGTGTGAACTCCAGATTTAGGTTGGTAATGTTTAGATACCTCATAAATTTGTTAAGTGACTCTCTTGTGCCTTTCCAGATAAAGATGATTGGGCCGGATCCAGAACTATGTCCGTCTTCCATAGACGGACGTAATTCACTGAACAATAGCTTCCGTAGGGTATATTGTCCAGCCAGTTTGAATGGTGCTCACTTGATGTGTCTATGTAGGAGTTGGAATCGGTGGACTTTAGTATGAATAATAAAAATTCTGCACCACAACAGCAATATTGTTCTTTCCTTTCCCTTAACCCAGGGATCTACTAAGGAATTAAAACCTTAAAAAATTGTAAAAAATTTGCAAAAAAAATGAAAACTAGCCTCCATATAGTACATTACCCCTTTATACTGTCTAAAAACAGAAATCAGCCGTAATATGTGTAAATGCACCATCCTACTAACAGTAAACACGAGTAGTGTTTACAGGAATCACCATGGTTACCAACCAACGAATGTACATATATCTTTAAGACACTCAATTGTCAATATACAACCATTCACAAAAATGGTACCCCCAGACTACTAATAAGCCACTCTACCCATTTCAAGGTATGAGTATTTGTGAACCCAAAAACGAAGTAAGATCTTTTCACCCGCCAAATTAGCGGAGTTTTGATTGACATCGCTAAAGCCTATTTAACTGCCCCTCATCTAGCAGCATGTATCCTTGATAAAGGCCCGTAGCGGCTGAAACGCGTCGGATACCCACTAATCACCCTCCGTGCAAGGCTACCGGACCCTGCTGCGTCCAGCCACTGTTACAATACCCGGGTATACAGCGGCTGTCAAAACCATCTTAACGCACCAAGTCCAGCAAACCTTTCGGGAAAGTGTGACATCCATCATGGACATTCTCCACTGCTACAGGGTAAGTGCCTTCACCTTAGTCCTACCCATATTTAAAAACTGCATTGGTAAGGACATACGGCACCCCTGAATAGCACAATTATTCTAACGATTAACTCCTAATCCACACCGCAGCATCCCGTTATCACGGACTTTTTTTTTGCTTTTTACACCTTTTCACAAACTGTTTTCCTGCGAAAGAGAACATCACAGAGACATTCACAGTTGCAAATCTACTTTTATTGCTACAAATAAACAAAAATTTTAAACTGTCACTTTGTATCTGCTTCATCACTGTTCCCTTGTAGCGCCCTTGCTATTGCTGAGTTCTGTATTTTTTCCTTTGCATCTAATTAACCCTGTCGGCTCTNNNNTACTACGCATGCGCAGTAGCTATTGTTCAGTGAATTACGTCCGTCTTCCATATGGAAGACGGACGTAGTTCTGGATCCGGCCCGATGTCATCTATATATATCTATTCCAGAGAACTAGGTTTACGGCAAATTCTGGGTGTTAGAGGACATAGTCATAGTCACGTGCTCATAAATAAATTAGCATAACTTGACGCAAACTTAGTCCACATTGCTGTGCCTTGTATCTTCAGGTAGAAAGTGTTATTAAACCAGAAGAAGTTATGGATGAGAATGAAAGTAATGCCTTCAAGGATGAAATTAATGTGAGGTTCTGGTAAAGTGCTATCTTTTTTTAAAGGAGTTTATCTATTGCTTCTCTCCCTTGGTTATGGTTGATGCAAGTATAAAGGGATTTGACGTCACCAGTATGTAGTCTTATAGCCATTTAATGTTACGTAACTGCTAAAGGATGTGGGTGGTATCTTTTAAGTATGATTTTTGTTTCTGTACCACTGTTTGAAGGAATTTGTCAATGTTTTTAATTGTTTTCTAATAATTTCAGATTTTTTCTCCTTTTTTCACCTTACAAATGCTGTGTGGATTTGTAAAACTCTTTATGGCACGCTGCCATCTAAAGCAATGACTGGGCGATAGGCTGCGTGATGCTAACATGAAATGTCTTGACCGCTTAGCCTTTCTCCCTGTAACTCCTTTGCACTGACTGAGCCTGGACTCACAGTGGAACTGCAGAGAAGTAAAAGAGAGACTATGCGTCTATAACTGCCTTTATAACATGCATGTTGCGGGTGGGTTCTATTTCCTGAATTTCCTAAGTACCAAAACTGTTTTAATTGTATCTTTATCAACCTGTAAAGTATCACAGAAGTATGCAGAGTCCCTTTTTATCTCATCACTTTTGATAGTTATGTGGTAGAAGATAAAATAAATATAAGTTTAAGCTTGTTTAAGATGCACACAGAAATACATTGATGTGAGCATCACGATTAGTGTTCAGGAACATTTGAGCATTATCATACCCATCTCCAAACTCTAGTTCAGTTTTGTAGCTTAGGACCCATTCCTGAAATCATTGCTCATGTAAGGCATTAAGCCAATAAAAGTCATTTCTTGTCACTTCTCATCCTCCAATGAATAGCTTGGCAAAATGCTGCAAACTCCTGTTTATCCTAGACAGGTTTAGTGCTAGATTTATTAAACCTCTTAAGAGAAGAAGTGGAGATTTTTGAGTCTGATTGGTCAGGCACACCTCATGGAAGGGCATATGCACAGGTTGTGATATAACCTTTATGCCTCAACTTTTAAGTGCTAAGGAATCGTTTGATATAGAATCCTCTGTTGAAATCTCTGAAGAGCTTGAATTCAAATTCCCTAATCTTTTGGCTACTTGAATGATTTTTGAATAATTGTTGGATTATGCTATTTTTTTTAGATACTGTTAATACCTAATATCTTTGAGGCAGTCAATGAATACAATTTAGTTAACTCTAAAGCAGCAATTCCATATATTGTTAGGACAAGCACACCAGGCTGGGGAGTCTAACCAGAGGCCTGGTCTCCATTGGAGCTCCTTATGGTGGTTATATGCTGAACAGGGGGCCTCTGAAAGGTTGCAGACCCCAGTGGCAATTCCTAGGTGGGAGTAATGCAGGTATAAAAGGGCACAATACACCGGGAATGAAACTACTACATAGAAGTAATCTATATAGAGCAGGAGTTCTCAACCCGTTCCTCAAGTACTACTAACGGTCCAAGTTTTTTTAAAATCTCCTTGCTGGAGGTGAGCTCATAACTGACAGTTACATTTTGAAAGCTCTACAGGTTTTGCAGGGAGACCTACAAAACATGGACCGTTAGTGGTACTTGTGGATGATGTTGAGAACCCCTGAAATTATACAAGGTGAGTGCTCCCAATAGTGCTCATAAATAGTCAAGAAAAAAACCAGATCCTACTCCATGAAATAGTAGGTCAAAAGTTAGATCACTTTCGTGGTGAACACTAAAATGATATCAATACTGAACCAATAGTGGTACAATCATGAGCCACAAAACTCTGAGAGCATGATATACATGATATAAAACAAAACTTTTAATTCATTAGTTAAAAAAGAGGCAAAATATTCTTGCAGCCTCCAATCTCCATAGATCAACTATGTACTGTTGTAGTTAAACATACTTGAACACATTGGGCCAGATCTAGAACAACGCTTGTGAGCGAATTTACGCGCGGCGGAGATGTAAAATCGCTTTTTGGTAAGTACTGCGCATGCGCACCATAGAAAATACGCTCAGTAACGTAGCGTAACTGTGAACGTATGGGCCATTCACGTATGTGTCACGTAAATACTTACGTGTGGGCGTGCCAATTTTACGTGAGTCCAAAATACGTCTGAAATACGTTAAGTAGGCGGGGGTTTGTATTTAAAGTGTACAGTATGGGCGTGCTTAGCTGCGTAAATATGTGTTGCCCATACGTACGTGTGCGGATCACTGCGGTTACGTTGCCGAAAGTTAAGGTAGGGTTTGAAAAGCGTATCTTGACAAAATACGTACATTCAAGGGGTGTGACAAGGGGAGTGTATAGAAGGTACGCACGCGTAAATACGCTACGCGAGTAAACGTATTGCAAACGTAGTTCTGGATCTGCCCCATAGAGATTATTATTACTGGTAATTGGGAGACGTTGAGTTGGGACATGAACCATGTAGTCTCCAATAACAAAATATATATCTGATAGAGGCAGAGACCATAGATACATATTGTCAGATATTGTCTGGACTCCTTGAGAAAGCCATTTAAGGCAAAACGCGTGTCAGCTAAGGGGGGAACCATTGTGGACTTTACTTTTGTACACTTAGAGAATTGTTGGGCACGTTAATATAGAGCAGGGTCATATAAACCCCTCTAGCAGGGGCGAAGCTCCGCCATGAGAAGGCAGACACCTGGGCCCAGATACTGGCTTCAGTACAACTGGGGACTTACTCAAGTCACACACAAGTCTTTTGTGTAAGTCCCCTGTCTGGGAACATCTGCACATGCGCACACCAGATGTTCCTCGTGCATACTTAATGGCGTACGTAACTAAGTTATGTATGACGGTAAGTACACAGAAGGGGCAGACCCCTCTTTTACGATGGTCGTGTCCCCGCCATACAGACGCTATGTAGAAGAGGGGTCGGGGTTGGGGGAGCCCCATTACGACTAGGTCTGCGGCCGTACGGTAGTAGTAAAACTTAAGGTAACAATCTGGACATGTAAGGGTGTGTAACTATGGACCCCCGCACGCACGTAAATTTACATGCAGGGGGTCTGGATCTGGGCCCTGGACAGTAATCGGCTTAGTACACCCATATCAGGTAGCTACACTTGTCCTTAATGTGTTCAGTATCTTATGCTACTTACTTACAATCTATATTTACTACGTCTTCTGTGCGCTCTAAGGCGCTCAAATTTTAATTGCTTATATCTGTGATTTATATATTGTCTTTGCCTCTATCAGATATACATTTTGTTATTGGAGACTACATGATTTATGTCCCAGCTCTAATTACCAGTAATAATAATCTCTATGTGTTCGATTATGTTTAGCTACAACAGTTCATAGTTGATATTACACATGGTCTCTCACTGCTTATCTAATAACGATGTTGCAATTGAGTGAGCATCAGTGAGCATGAGTAATGAAGTTATTTTCAATAAATATTTTGCATCTTTTTTTTAACTAATGCATTAAAAGTTATGTTTTATATCATGTATCTCCTGCTCTCAGGGTTTTGATTGTGCCACTATTGGCTTTGTATTGATATAGTTTATGTTCACTGTCGACTACTTACAGAGGACCTCCCTTATAGATTGGTGAGTGTCCGCCTGCCAAGCAACCGTCAGGACCACTCACAGCAGCAACTGCCTAGTAACCAAAACAAGGGCATAGATAACCAATCAGTATGGGTATCCTGGCTGCTAAGCAACCACTGGGATCACACACTTTAAGCAGCTATAAGAAGTGTGGTGGCTCTTGACAAATATACGTTTTATATTTTTAGACAACTGTAACAGGCTATAGGAAGCAGCCTGGCAATTACCACAGCACATGATGATGTAAGCAAAGTAACTTAGCAACACCTCCTCTTGTCTCTAAGAATTTTCCCTTCTTCTCTCCCTTCATGTGGCTTTCTGTAATATTATGGGTTCCTGGCTGGCATGCTTGGGTACTTCATAGAGAGATTTCAAAAAGTACACAACGACTTGCAGTCAAACAGTTAAAATTATTATACACATACTAAAGTGATAACAATAATAAACTAGTACAATTTTTACAGGAAACAAAGTCAAATCATTATTTTTTATATGGTTATACAATATCTCCTATTGCATAATTATTATTAATTTTTTTTTGTTTCCTTTACATACTGAGAATATTTTCTCTTTTATTTAATGTAGTCATTCGGCAGTGTCCTGAAGCTAATTGCAGTTGTAAATAGCGCTTTCTGCTCTGAGTAAAACTGTGGCCAGAGATTAATCTCCACAACATGTTTATGCTAGCTTATTCCATTTAGATGATAATAGAATAAGTCTTCTTGGAGTCTATGAAACCATGTTTAAGCGCAGTGGCTGAAGTAGTTTCAGATGTCTAATTGATGCATCGCATGAGAGCTTGCTGAAAGTAACATGAGGATTTATCTCCTGTATAATCAAAAGCTTAGCTGATGTCTCTTCCCAATGTTAAAAAGTCACATAGAACTAGTAGAGAGCTGATTTTATGAGACATGGTATTTTCAAGCAGAAAGTTCCATTAAATATTAAATTGACTTGTAGGGTTCATTTGTGGCTGAGGGCAAGAGAATCTGGCCACATTGTTTCCTGCTGTTATGTCATCACAGCACCAAAATTTTTAACCATGGTTAGTTGTCTATCTGTTTTGTCAAGCCTGTCAAGTTCAAGTCCAGGTTTAGTCCAGGTCAAGCCTGTCAAGAGCAGATCTAGTCCTGGTCAAGTTAAGCTTGTCAAGTTCATTCCAGTCCTGGCCCAGTCCAAATCAAGTCAAGCTTGCAAAGTCCAGTTCCACTCCTGGGCCAGTCCAGGTGAAGTCAAGTCTCGTCTGTGCCAGTAGTTGTCTCATCGAATCACTACAAGCAGTCCATGAGCAAACCATATATAAAGCCGTCTAGCTTCCTATATTCCTCTGAACCTCTATCATGTCCAGAACGATGCCCTAACCCGTCAGTCCGTGATACACCTTATGGCTGGAACATAAAAAGAACACATCCTGGCAAAAATGGAGTGCATATAATGCCCGGTTTAACACTGGAAGTCCGGCTCTGGATCGGTTTGTGTGTACAGCGGGTTGCGACATAACAGCCAAGCACAATGTAGCTACGTTCACTCCCTAAGCAGTGCAAATGCAAGTGCAAGATATGTCAGTGTTATGTTTAATGTAAATTTAGCTATGCTTTGTGCCAGGGCCTAATTAGCAACGTGAATGTACTAAACTTATAGACATATATAAAATTAGTATAAAATAAATTTAGGTAATTTTTTTTCTTTAATTCTAAAAACCAGTGTGCAACACAAAGCACATTCAGCATTTTCATAGCTTTATTTAAACGTGTAGTAGTGGCCATCGGTTTCTTGGACTTGGACATGCGCCTTAGTTGCTGCAAATATATATCTGTGCTTTGATAATTATTTAAGTCTGTATTGGACTCATTTTCGGGAACTTGTCCTTACTGTACATTAACATGCTTGTCCAGCAAATCCTTCCCACGGAGTGCCCCTCTGAATGCAGGTACTCGTAGCAGTGAGCAGCATTTGGATCTATTTGCCCCAATTGCTACACATTAGTTCTGGATATGCACAGTGTGAAAAAACACCTTGATGGGCTATGCCATGACATGTCAATGCTAGTCTAGGTCAATTGCTTTGAATTCAGCAATTGATTACCTCCTATGTATTTATTTGTTATCTTTGTTTTTACCATTCAATTATCTATATATATTTTTACATCTTTAGTATATTACTTTAGTATTGTTTTTTTTATTATAATTAATGATATCTACTGGATTGAACACACACTTAATTTTCCTGAACAATTGATGACAGCTATCAGAAAAGTGTGGTGTAGATATCACACTCATCCCTAATGTCACACCTGCACGTAATGCAGCAATTCTTATTTAGAAAGCTAATCGTTTACAAAATTATCCGATCATGCTATTCTTTTGTTTAATAGGATTCAGGATAGGTTTCAAACTGATGATTGTATGCCACTGAGTTATTCTATGTATATTTAATAAAAAACTCTGCATAATACTCAGCGGGTGTCAGGGAGATTTGTGACTGATTAGGAATACTGGCTGAATCTGTATATCCTCTTTTATCTCTCAATTGGTTGAATTTAGCTTTGTGCCTTTTGAAGCCATGTGAGTCCCTTTCTCATATATCTTTGTACCTCACCTAAAGAATGTACCCATGTAGTTTCAAATGCTGATTGGTCACATATAAAGGAAAAGTACTTTCCAGAGGTCAAAGATGAGGACATCTGCCTAGCATGTGTGCAACGTTTCTGTAGTAAGAGGTACCACAGTTCATAATGCTTATTACACACTTACACAGCTGCTTCCAGAGCTAAAAGTATAAGCGTTTCCAAAAATCGTCAATCTCTGGCTATTTTCTGTCTGCTTCTCTGAATCTGCATTAGAAAGGTTGTTTTTGTTTTACTTGTGTGTTTGGGAATGTGGGGAAGAGTTTAGAAGTTCCCATCAACTATGAGCATTCTATACATTCTGTGGGGTGTTTTGTTATTAATTATAGTAGCTATGTAAGCATGTATTGGCCTGTTCTCTGACATACGCAGAATACACAAGGCTTGAAAAAAAAAAAACAACCTTACATTTGTAGCAATAAATAAAATATATTTCCATCCTCTTTAGTAACACAAATGTTAATTTACCCTTATTAAGTTTTAGTTTGTTCACAATGAAAAAAAAAATGTTTCAGAAATCAGTACAGATAGAGATTTATATATGATAGTGAATAAATACATATATACTTATACACTGTTTTTGTCATAATATTTATCGTAATGTTTGGCAAGCTGGTAAATAATGGAGTAATGTTATTTGTTCTATGGTACATTGGTACCTGAATATTGACAATTTGTATTGCTAATTTATTGCATTTTTTTCAGTATCTATTACAACAATTTTTTTGACCTGCATTTGAATTCAGATGCAGCAATTTGTGTTACCTTTATTTCTCTAGTAGTGGTTTGTTAAATTGTTTCCCATACTAGCTACCTAACAGATGGGTAATGATTTGTTATAGACTTAAAGGAGGTTTAAAGGATCTCTATAGAAGGTATCCCTGGTGTCTAGAAAGCTACCGATGCATTGTGGATAACTAGGTGCGATACAGTTAGAAAGAGGAACAAATTCCTCATCAGGATTAACATGCATGTATTACACAACAAAAAGCACAGATGCTTCCTGTGACCACACAGAGCAATTTTAAAACTACCAACAAGTTACAAATTTAACCTGACTGGAAGCGACCCTGACATTTTTTAAATGTTCCTAGAAACCTGAATAAAAAGCTGTGGTTTCTTTTGCATTGTACTGTGATATGCTAGGCCATATACAGAAAGCAAATTGGGTGGAAGGATTTTTAAATTTACTTGATTATTTGTACGCTATGTTGAAATTTAGAAGTGGCAATATGGACATTTTGAATGGATAATGTCCCACTTCAACCATTCTACCTATGATGGTGTGAGTAACTATGTATGTATGTGTGTATATGCAGACAGAAACTGCCATGTAATAAACAGGCATCAGGAATCTAAAACATTTGGAAAGAATGAACCACAGATTGAAGTATATTAATCCAGTTCCGTATGATGCAGTCATGATGCAAAATGTACTCAGTATATGAGACTTTAGTCAGCAAGCTTTACTGTGTTATTATTTGTGGGAAATTACTTGTAGGGTAAAACATGAGGAAAGGTGTGGTTGTTGTGCAGACTTTTTAATTCACATTAAATTCTCTGATTTCAAATATATATCATGCTAGCTTTTAAATGGAATTTCTTTTAATAAGCTAAAAATGTAGCTTACGTTGGATAGGAAATGATTATAGCTAATGCATGTTTAGGCACTGTTTGAATATGACCATCTCAGCTATGCGGTGCATTTGGCAAAAAGATATCTCTACATGTTAATGTTTCTGGAGCACATACCTAATGTGATACCTGCATAACACTGAAGTTATTGAGTTAGCCCCAGATGCTCAATAACAGTTCTAAGTATATACACATTACATTCTATCTATAATGTCTCTCTCGTACCTGTAATGGGTATTCCTCACCCTAAGCTTTCCAGAGGCACTCCCAACGCTAACTGAATAAAGTAAGAATCTACCTGGCCAGAAGTACATACTCTGATTACTATGTTATGCATTTCTTTGAATTACATACAATCAAAAAAAAGATCTATGTTACTGACTGCATTTTCCATGCTTGGTTTTTGGAGCAGGAGGAAGGGACATTGATCACTACATTATGAGTCTGGGTTAGTGATCATTTTCATTATGGAGTTTCCCAAGATTAAAGTTCCCGATACATAGACCATGTTAAATTACATTGGGTACACACTTCAAACTTCTTCAGATCCAACTCCAGACCACACCATTTACACAATACCCTTGTTCAATTTTACAGCAGACCTCCGACCTGCATCTTCTAAACCAGTGTTTCCCAACCCTGGTCCTCAGGTACCACTAACAGTCCATGTTTTCCAGGCCTCCACACAGAACAAGTGATATAATGAGTACCACCTAGGGAACTTTTATAATGTGTCGGTCAGTAATTAACACACCTGTGCTCCAGCAAGGAGACCTGGAAATCATGCACTGTTAGTGGTACCTGAGGACCAGGGTTGGGAAACACTGATCTAAACTATCTGCTTAAACGATCACTTCATCATGCACAACCTCTTCCAGTTCACTATACCACCAAAAAAGTGCAGCATAATCTCCAAAATCAGGAGAAGAATTGGACAAACTAGTTCCAGGATCATATAAACCTGTAAATTGGTTAGGTGATTAGCTGCAGTCACGTGGGACCGGATTCACAATTAATAACGTAAGTCACCTGACTTATCTGGAGGGCGCATACTATAGTAACCCTAGCTTATCAACAATCCATCCGAGCCCATGGGCTCGGATGGATTGGGCTGTGCTTCTCTTCCGCCAGCTAAAGCGGGCGGGGGGAAGAATGTAAAGTGTACAGTGTGGGAGGGGGCTCCCACACTGTAGTGGATCAGCGGTTGTACGGACCGCTGATCTGCACGTCTGACTTAATGCAGGCTTATGACAGCGTAAGCTGCCATAAAGCCCGCACGACAGAGGGGAGTGACAGGGGGTGTGCACTCCCCTCTGTCTCGCGTAATTACAGACTCCCGCACGCACGGAAAGCATGCGGAAGTCTGGATCAGGCCCAGTAGGTTTAAAAATCATATGACCCAACCAGACAACCAAGATAGAATACAAGGAGTATGGGTGCACTTACACACTTATCCAGTGTATAACAAACGATATGGTTGGATTGAATGGGAACATGCAACATGCTGTTTTATATGACATGGCGTTTCATTCATCAATCTGTCTATCTGTAATGTAAGAGTTTTAGGTGCCAAGCCTGTACCAGTTGACTCATTGCTTTAACGTTTAAGAAGTAATTTGCATGAAATCATAATCGTCCACCTTTGCTGTGAGGACTGTGGATCAGTGCTGGCTTACTCACTTGGGCTGTGTTGCACATTCATTTATATTTGTCCTACTATTTCTACTTGTGACCTATTTATGTACAGACTGATGTCATTAAACTTTCTGTTAATCAGAACGGTTACTAATCTGTACTAACCTAGATGTTTCTTTTTGCTTGTTAATTACATACTAGAAGAAACAACTATTCATCTGACATAACATTCATTGCTTTCCTAATATTCTTTTGAATGCATAATTAATATATAGATTTTTTTTTTTTATGTAAAATTCTTATTTTGGCAACATGGTCCTAGTGTCACATTTCAGACTAAAGCTGGGTGACTTGCGGTTTTACAACTGCCACCATGCCCAGGCTGGTAAATCTGGTGGATGTAAAATTGGGGGGACCCCACGCTGCTAATTTCCCCTATTTTTCTGGTACCAGCAACAGCCTTGAACAGCTGTAGTGCTTTTTTTTATTTTTATTGAACAGGGCTGAATATCTACATATGTACGTCCAGCTATTGTGTAGAATATCAGTCAGTCACATGCGGTTCAAACAGTTTTTAACGACTATATTGGTCCATTGGGAATGTAATCTGTGCTGCACAGGAGATTCCATTTCATGGTGCAAAAGATTTTTTGCCAGTCATCGGTGTGTACACACTCTAAAATAATCTGGCAGATTATTTATAGTTTGTATGCAATTTAAGTTAGCTAATGGCTGGCCTTGGAGTTGTTTTACATTAAATATCAGAAAGCTATTTTTTTTATGTACAGTAAAAAAACGAACATAAATAAGGGTAGGTATTGGAACAAATGTACATAATTAAACTATATTAAGAGTTTTGATTGCATATAAAAAGGTATTTTTAATATGTTTTGGGGCCACACACACTTATTACTTTAGGGCCACAAAGTACATGCTACTCAGACCTGTAACCCTCTTTCCTGTATTAATGACTCTCCCAACTGAAAATGCAGCAGTATAAGCTGCCATTTCATAGATACATATTAATAAATAGTTACTGTTCTATGTAGTATAGTTACAGTTCCATGTAGTAATGATTAATAGTATAGTATACAGTGCATCCGGAAAGTATTCACAGCGCTTCACTTTTTCCACATTTTGTTATGTTACAGCCTTATTCCAAAATGGGATAAATTCATTTTCCCCTGAAAATTCTACACACAATGGGGTAGATCCAGAACTCTGCTTGCAATCCGTTTACTAGCGTAGCGTATTTATGCGTGTGTACCTTCTAAGCACTCCCCTAGACACACCCCTTGAATGTACGTACTTTGACTGATTTCCGCTTTTCAAACCCTCCCTTAAAATTTGGCCGCATAACCGCTATCGTCCGCACATGTACTGATAGGCAATGCGAACTTACTCAGCTAAGCACGCCCATACTGTACACTTTAAATGAAAACCCCCGCCTACATTGCATAATTTAGGTGTACTTTTGGCTCACGTAAAAATGGCACAACCCCACATACAAATTTATGCAGCAAATACGTGAATGACCCATACGCTCAGAGTTACGTTACATAGCGTATCATCTGACCTGCGCATGCGCAGTACATACAAAATCGCGATTTTACGTGCCCGCCAGGTGTAAATTCGCACAGAAGCGTTGTTCTGGATTCAGGCCAATATCCCATAATTCCAACGTGAAAACGATTTTTGCAAACTTATCAAAAATCAAAAAACCAAAAACTCACATGTACATTAGTATTCACAGCCTTTGCCATGAAGCTGAAAATTGATCTCAGGTGCATCCTGTTTCCACTGTTTCCTACAGCTTAATTGGAGTCCACCTGTGGTAAATTCTGTTGATTGGACATGATTTGGAAAGGCACACTCCTGTCTTTATAAGATCCCACACTTGACAGTGCATGTCATAGCACAAACCAAGCATGAAATCAAAGGAATTGTCTGTAGACCTCTGAGACAGGATTGTCTTCAGGCACAAATCTGGGGAAAGGGGACATAAAAAATGCACCTGAAGGACTCTCAGACCATGAGAAACAAAATTCTCTGGTCTGATGAGACAAAGATTGAACTCTTTGGCATGAATGCCAGGCGTTATATTTGGAGGAAACCAGGCACCGCTCATCACAGGCCAATACCATCCCTACAGTGAAGCATGGTGATGGCAGCATCATGCTGTGGGGATGTTTTTCAGCGGCAGGAACTGGGAGACAAGTCAGGATAGAAGGAAATATGAATGCAGCAATGTACAGACACATCCTGTATGAAAACCTGCTCCAGAGCGCTCTTGACCTCAGACTGGGGCGACGGTTCATCTTTCAGCAGGCCAACGACCCTAAGCACAAAGCCAAGATATCAAAGGAGTGGCTTCAGGACAACTTTGAGAACTTCGTGCCCAGACTTGAATCCGATTGAACATCTCTGGAGAGATCTGAAAATGGCTTTGCACTGACGCTCCCCATCCAACCTGATGGAGCTTGAGAGGTGCTGCAAAGAGGAATGGGCTAAACTGCCCAAATATAGGTGTGCCAAGCTTGTAACATAATATTCAACAAGACTTGAGGCTGTAATTGCTGCCAAAGGTGCATCAACAAAGTATTGAGCAAAGGCTGTTAATACTTATATGCATGTGATTTCTTGGTTTTTTGATTATTAATAAATTAGCAAAAATTCTCCCCAAATTTTTTTTTACATTGTCATTATGGGGTATCGTGTGTAGAATTTTGAGGGAAAAAAGATTTTATTCCATTTTGGAATAAGGCTGTAACATAAAGTGTGGAAAAAATTAAACACTGAATACTTTTCGGATGCACTGTAAAACAAACCCACCTACTCCATATTCCTCCTCAGGCCTTGGTGCCTCTTTCAAAATTCTATATTTTGAAAAGGGCAAAAGCCCTATATAAAGCCTAACAACCCAAGTGTTTATATTCAGGGAAAACTACCCCCCTCCTTAAAAAAGGATATTGGCAAACAATAATAGTAGAAGGAACCAAAAAGAAAAACTGCCTTTTCAATTCCAGATGGTCTATATGCCATTTTGCTTGAACTAGATACTTAAGTCACGTAAGGAATATGCAGCTTCCTACCTTGTATAGATTGTCATTTTATTAAAGGACTGGGAATTACACATTGTCATAGTGAAGGATATTTTCTATGCCTCATGGAAGGCTAACAGAAGCAAAGTACCTAATACCCCTTTCACATCACCACCAAATACCCGGGATTTTCGTCAAAAACCCGGGTCTCGGCAAAATCCCGGGTATTTGGTGGTGATGTGAAAGGGTCACTTCCGGTAGACCCGGGTCAAAAGACCCGGGATTTCAACCCGGGAAAAAAGAAGGGTTTTTCCCGGGTCCAACCCGGGAAGGGAGGTAATGTGAAAGGACCAGGGTTGTTTTCAACCCGGGTCTTTCACTTTGCCTCCTTATTGGTGCAGATTTGTCTACTGTTGCTATGGCAACAGTAAACAAATCTGTTTCTAGCGTCGGAAAGGGGAAAAAAAAAATAACAACATGTGCAAGTATAGGGCATGCTGATGGTTGTAGTTCTACAATCATCAGCATGCCCAGGGATGGCAGGGCATGCTAGCACTTGGAGAACCACAAGTGCCAGCATGCCCTGTCACTTGTGACAAACACATACCCCTTCTAGCACATTAATAAAATATAGGGCCGGCCCCTACCCTAAAAAATGCTAAACAATTACTGCCCCCTTTAAAAAATAAAAGACATTAAATACCGCTAATTAAAAAAATATTACCGCTAACTGTTAACAGTAACGGGTGACAGGGCATGCTGGCACTTGTGGTTCTCCAAGCGCTAGCATGCCCTGTCATCCTTGGGCATGCTGATGATTGTAGCACTACAAGCATCAGCATGCTCTTCAGCGCTAAAAATCCACTAAAACCCGGTAAATTCCTGGTGATCTGAAAGGGTCAGACCCGAGAATTTCCCAGATTTTTGATGGACTTATAACGCGGTTATGAGAATGACACGGCACTGCTCCCAGTAAAAACCTGGGTACAAAATACCGGGTTTTTCACAGGTGGTGATGTGAAAGCGGTATAACTTAACTCCCCCTGAAATTAACATGGTTTAACCCAGGAGTAACTAAGTTCAAGCACTTACTTAAGTCTGGATCCAGCCCAATGATTGTAATACAATAGGCATTCACATCTCTGTGACTGTTTATTTACCATATAAAGTGTATATTTTTAGCAATTGTAAACTCACTGTGTACCTAACAATGTATATGTTCAGACCTAAAGATTCCTTTCTGCTACCTTGTGAGTTGTGTCATAGGATAAGCTGCAGATTGCTGATATTAATCTGCATGTGGGCGACTAAACTGTTTATTGTACCTGTGAATGATAGCGTGACTGCCGTGTACTCAGTATATATCTTGGCTTTAACTTGAGGGTCCGGAAGTGAGTCAGAGCTTTTTTTTCTGGCACATGATACCTCTACTTGCGCTCTCTCTCTCTCTGTGTCTGCAAAGGTGTGCTGGAATTTTCCAGGTTTAACGTGGGAGGTTACAGGAGGATCAGGGAATGGGTGTGTGTTTGCTGGAGAAGGAGGGGGTGATGTGTATATAGAACTTCTTAAGGTATTTTGAGTGTGTTGTAAAGGTTAACTCCTTCTGTATTGAGATTTTTTTTTTAGCATACTAACACTAATTTATGCTAATGAAACGGACTGTGAATAAGTAAAATGGTGTTGTTAGAGGAATTTTATGATTTTTCTTTTGTTACTATTTTTTGTTCTTATTTTATTGATTTTGAAAATGTATACGAATATTCACCCCAGACGGGATTTGAACACATATTTGCACACGTTCCAGGAACACTGTGTTCTGTTAAGTCATTTGGTGACGTTGGTTCCTGGAGAGTTGCCAACACGGTCAGGTTCATTCCAATAAGATTGTGTGCTGGCTCCAGTGCAGAGGAATGTCAGTCTTGTCTTCACATGATAGTATGTTCCTAGGAAAATAGGTTTATTTTTACATATAAGCATTTTTAGGTTTTTCAATGAATACTGCTATTTTTGTTTATTTTAATACTGTTGCTTCGTAAATTAATAAGACTTAGGAGACCCAGATGTCTTAAATCCATAAATGACAGTATTTTGTTAGTAAACAGTAAATTTAAGTCTAATAAAGACTCAAATAAAGGCTTAAGCTGAGCTGTGTTATGTCCATTTAAGTGAAATGCAGGCAAATGGGGAAACCTACGCATTTGCGTTTCTATTCTAAATTATACACATTATTAGTATTCACACCAGGAGTTGACGGAGTTCAAACTAATTAACTGAAAACAGTTGCATCTGCATATCTTTTTATTCTTGTAAGACATAGTTCTGGATCCAGACTTAAGTAAGTGCTTGACATTAGTTACTCCTGGGCTAAACCATGTTGATTGCAGGGGGGTCATATTTCATCTGTTGCAAACAGTATTAGAGGTGAGAGGTGATGTTTCCTATCCCAAGTCTAAATAACAGTGTGATAGTAAAGTTGGTCAGTATATGTGTTTAGTAAGCAATTCAAAGATATATCCCTGCATGCAAAGAATACAATTAATCTGACTCCCCCTGCAATTAACATGGTTTGGCCCAGGAGTAACTAATTTCAAGCACATACTTAAGTCTGGATCCAGCCCATAGTCTCAGTAAACCCAACCTCTCTGTATTTGGCCCAATATCTAAATGCCCCACACCACTCTGCACTTGCAAGGTGAGTCCGTCATTTGTGTATAGGCTTGCACAGTGATAGAAACCAATATATATGTGATTTAAATGCAAGTGCTTAAGTTCACAATTTGGATCTTTATAACAAAGGACCTGATTCAGCAATTTTCATTGTAATTGTGGGATCTGGAATGGTAATCGTACAGTAAGGGCGTTACAAAGCCCTTGCATGTGATCCACCAGTCCGTACATTCCCTTCCGCAAACCGAATATTTAAAGTATGGTTCTGCATGCCGAAGGGCCGTACATGCGAGGAGATTACAGGGGGTGTACACGTATTTACGCAATTATGCATAGCAATGTACAGAATCCGCTATTAAGTCTGGATCAGCCCTAATGTCCCAATAAGATAACTGGAATTTGAATACTGAATATACCCATTCACTTCTGCAGACAGTTGCTATGTTGATAAGAAGTTTCTTATTTAAATATTAGGGTTCGGTGAGAGCTTTGCTTATGTTCCAGAATTGAAATTTGTAGCTTAGTGTATTCAAAAGGGAGGTGTAGTAATGCTATAAAATGAGTATCAGGATATTTAGGCAGCACCTTCTGAAGGCTTGCAGGTGTTAATAACCAAGACGTTATTTGGTTAATTAAAGAAAGAAATAATGTCTGTTTTCTGCTTTATTTGAGAGAGGAAAAATAAAACATGCGAAGATCTCTGCCATGCGTTTCCCATGGATCCACACCCTTCCTAGCATCATCTAGAGTGGCCCAGACTTGCTTATTGACTGAACTTGACGGCGTAGGAGACTGTTGATTGAATTTTTTGTGCCATGCTACAAATGTCAGTCACCTGTGGAATTTTTAGGGAATGTTCTGTAGTGTTTGTGCAATTTGTATCTAATCCAGCAATTTCTCGATAGACTGTTTACTCTACAAAATGACTCACACTGTTTACCCCAGGAAAGAGCAATAGCTGTTATGTCAAATTTTGTATGTATATTTATTTTCTCCTATTTACTCTTTTACCATAACGCCCTCTAGCTTGTGGAACCATTAATCAGTAGTGTTTGAATGTAAAGTATATGATTTTTTCAAAACCTTTTCTCCCTATCATTTTTTTTTTCACGTTTTCCAAAAAGATATAAAGAAAAAAAAGAAAGATTGAGGGGGGTACAACAACAACATAAAAGAAGAGGGGGGGGGAATACAGATCAAATCTGGGAGGAGGGGACACCACTTCTAGTGATATCAATCAATGTACATTATAGGCATTAGCAAACTTCCAAAACATTAGTAGTAAGCCATAAATATCAACCCTGGACAAGTTCACACAGACTAAAATGAAGGGGGTCAGAATCATGAGTGTCTCAAAAAAACTCTGCCCCCATGACATATTCATTCCAAGGGAACCACTTCATAGTGGGAGAGGAGGTGGAGGTAGAATATGGAGCACTTGGTTTGTATGCGATATTTTTAAAGTTATAGTAATCCTGGTTGGTCAGTCTTTGTAAAATAAATCAAAGCAGAGAGCTGACTTAATTAAAAATACAAATACATAAAAAAAAGTACATTCCATTTTAACATTGTTAAGAATTACAACTTAATAACTTCCTGTCTTGTACTACACAAGTAAAGATAGCAGCCCACACTTTACAGAGGAAATTGATCTTAGATAAAGCATTGCATGTCACTTATGCTAGCTGGCAATACCATATATTCATAACCACACTAATAAACCTGTCACAGAATTCTCTGCTTCCTAATTGCCCAGAGTAATGCAGCTTGGATTTTTATATCTGATTTTATATGTATAAACACTTTCCTGAATAAATCCAAGGGTGCTTTGGTCACACTACTTACCCATTTGATGGTCGAAAACTACAAGGGAAGGACTGGTTCTGCCTGATTTGGTCACAGAGCAGCTATCTTAAATTTTCTCACATAGCAGTTTCATACCCTCCAACATTTTATAATAAACAGTCGGTACACTTGGGGGCGTGGCTTATCCCTTGAAGGAACGGGGCTTTAATCTGCTCTCATTTGCATGTATGATAAATTGTAAAATCTCATTTTGCACCTTATCATATGAGCTAAGCACTCACAGGAGAGGGTCTTGTCATTATAACAGAGCTGTAGGTGTCTGTCCCCGCAGCTCTGCTATAGTGATCAGATACTGCAGGGCTGGAAAAGGAGTATAGGGGGCAGGGAACAGCTGGGCCAGAAACCGGTACAGGAGCCCTTTTAGTTGGTACAGACCATTAAAAAACGGTACTGTACCTGCTAAATAGGTACAGTTGGAGGGTATGCAGTTTTATCTATAGTAAGGTGTTGCATTTTGGGTGTGGGTCCCCACAATCAAAGTCTGATTTGTTAAAAATCAAATTCCAGTTCGCAACTTGCTGGGATTTCAATTGCATATGCCTCGAGCAGGCATTGCAATCAATCCACGGATCACCGAAAGCTCCATTCGTCGAAATAGTAAGTAAAAATAGTCCCTTCCCTAATCTTAACCCTAACCCGTCCCTCTCACTACCCTAACCCTGTCCCTCCTTTCCTGGCAGCCTGACCCTAACCCTCCCTCCCCTGCAGCCTGACCCTAACTCTCCATCTACTGCAGTCTGACCCTAACCCTCCCTCCCCTGCAGCCTGACCCTAACCTTCCCTCACCTGCAGCCTGTCCCTAACCTTCCCTCCCCTGCAGCCTGTCCCTCACCCTAACCCTAACCCACACAAATAATTTACTTACCTGTTCCAGGTCCGGCGATAGCAGCAGTGGAGGTCCGGCGGAGGGATATCGCAGACGGCAGAAGGATATCGGTAAGTGCGAAAGTGAATGGGTGAAGAATGCCGAACAGCATACTCACCCATTCATGAAAAAAAAGTGTAAATTTTAAACTATTTGAAAAAGGGACATTCGAAAAGGAACTATCGGATGTCCCTTTTTCAGAAATGAGAGTTTTGTACCGGAGATTGTAAACGTTGCATTTCCTTACCCCTCCATAAAGTTAAATTACTAGAAATGTTAGTTTAACATCTAGGGGAGTTGAGTTATTCATTTAAAAACTTAAATAGCAAAAAAGAAAATGGGCTGGATCCAGCCTTAAGTAAGTGCTTGAAATTAGTTACTGCTGGGCTAAACCATGTTGATTGCAGGGGGAGTTAAGTTTTGCATGCAGGGATATATATTTGAATTGCTTACTGCACACAGATACTGACCAGCTTTACTATCACACTGTTAATTAGTCTTGGGCCGGATTACCCTCTAGGCATCCTAGGCGTGCGCCTAGGGCCCAGCAGGATCCTCAGGGCCTCGTAATATACTTACTTAATGCCACCCGCCCGTTTACCAAGAGAGCAGTGCACGATGTCATGACGTCGCGTCACTGCCGCATGGCCAGCTGGACTTGGAGAGAAGAGTGCAGAGGCTGAGCTGCTGCTGAAGTAGAGAGAGAGAGAGAGAGAGAGAGACAGACACCCGCCACGGCCTCCGGAGCAGGAGTGTTGGAAGACAGGTGAGGTAAGCATTTCTTTTTCTATTTATAATAGGCAATGAACATGCGTCATACGGGTACATGATGGGGATATTGGGGAGGGGCTGGAGAAAAATGATGGAGATACTGGGTGGGGGGAGCTGGAGATACATGATGGGTATACTGGGGGTGGTCTGGGGATACATGATGGGGATACTGGGGAGGGGCTGGAGATACATGATGGGGATACTGGGGTTGGGCTGCAGATACATGATGGGGATACTGGGGGTACATGATGGGGATACTGGGGGTG